>PVKZ01002868.1:91771-180002 GCA_004027375.1 Macroglossus sobrinus | reverse complement strand
TGTGGTATATCACATTAATCGATTTGCGTGTGTTGAACCATCCATGTGCCCCTGGGATGAAGCCCACTTGATCGTGGTGTATAATCTTTTGAATATGGTGCTGTATTCAGTTTGCTAGTATCCTATTTAGGATTTTTTGCATCTGTATTCATGAGAGATATTGGTCTGTATTTTTTTGTGTGTGTGTTTGTGTTATCTTCACCAGGTTTTGGTATCAGAGTAATATTGTCCTCATAAAATGAGTTGGAAAGTCTTGCCTCCTCTTTGGTGTTTTGGAAGAATTTGAGAAGAAAAGGTATTAAATCTTTTTTGAATGTTTAGTTGAATTTACTAGGGAAGCCATCTGGTCCTGGACTTTTACTTTTTGGTAGGTTTTTGATAATTATTTCAATTTCCATTTGGCTGATCAGTACTTTTCCCATTTTTTAATTGGGCTATTGACTTTTTGTTGTTGAGTTGTAGAAATTCTTTATATATTCTGGAGATTGCTTAACTCAGTGGTCCCCAATCCCCCTGGGCCTGCAGACTGATACTGGTCTGTGCCTTGTTAGGAATCTGGCCACAGCAGAGTGTGAGGGGCATGTGGATGAGCAAAGGAAGCTTATCTGTATTTGCAGCCACTCCCCAGTGCTAGCATCACCACCTCAGCTTCATCTCAGATCATCAGGCATTAGATTCTCATAGGAGCAATGGTCTCTGGTGCCAAAAAGTTTGGGGACTGATGGCTTAACTGAAAATTGCTAATCCTCAATCGCTCACCTGTCAGATAGTCTTAGAGGTCCAAGTAGAGACAAATATGCCTTTAATTGGAGACATGAACCTGGATGTAGAAAAGAATGAACGATGAAGAGGGAACTGAGAGGTCATCTGCCATTTCATACCCACCTACTCTGCTCTAACACCAGTCACCTTCTACCATTAAGAAAAATCTGTGCATTCTGCTTCTCAGTGCTGGTTACTGTCATTTACAGAAGCTTTGTCAACCTGCCTGGCAGAAGGATGGAGGGAGACCCCATCAACATGCCATTGCCTTCCATTTCCAAACCACAGCTGCCACAGAGGGGCAGGGATTGGAGGAAACGGGGCAAGTGGGTAAGAGAAGAACCTGCAATATGGAAGGGTGCATCGTCTCAGATGGACGAACCATGGGTGAGGAGGTAGAACTTGTGATAGAGGAAATAAACTTATGGGAGAAATAATGAGTGGGAGGTGAGGGGATAAAGAAGAAAATCAGGAGAGAATGAGGGGCAAATATCAGAAGGGGGATGACAGGTTGTAGCTGGATCAAAGGAGAAAGGCTTCCCTGAAGCCCGCCCATTCAGCTGTAGACCTCTCTGTTTTAATGATGACACTGCTAATTTACCCTCAGGCTATCTCTCATATGCCCCACTCCTCTCTGGCTATGGTCATCTTAGCTTGTGGTGAGCGAAGACATTCCAACTTCCTCAGGCCACAGATGGGAACCTGAGATGAGAATGCAAACACTTATTTCTACTACAAAGAAGTGAGCCCGACAGCTGGACTCTAATTTTTGGCAGCCAGGGACACAGCTGGTTCAGCATGACAGAGGGAAAATTTTTGCTCACTCCAAGCAACACCTGCTTTGTGGAGGTGAAGCAGCGCTGACAGAGGTGTGGAGTGATCTAACTGTAATTGCTTATGAGACCTATGCCAAGACTCAGAGAGCATGGGGGTGGGGGTGGGGCTCAACAATTCTTCCCAAGCACCTCTTTATTCCTTAAAGCTCACCAACAACTCAAGGAAGGGGACTCCAACTTCAGCAGCGTTGCTGGCTTCTGTGCGATCTCTTCTAAGCAACCGGTATACAATTGACCATGTGGCATGTATAGATAGGCTACTCCAGTGAGCTGGAAAACAAAATCTTGGCCCTCTCCTCCTGCCTTCAGCACCCTGCAGGCAAGGGGTGCCACAGTAGAGGACGAAGACGGCCTCCAGCCAGCCAGTGTGAGAGCTGGGTGCCCTGACCACCACTAGTCATCCAACAGCCTTTGCACTGAGCTGGTGCATGGAGGCAGTACAGGAACCTCTGAGAAGAGAACCGGTGTTGGTGAGAAGAAGTTCAGGTTTTCTTAATTACATGTGCTCTTAGGAAAAAGAGCTTCAAAGTGATGATTAAGTTAGAGGAAATAAGCATAGCCTTTCTATCGAGGTTTGCATTCACAAGACTATATGGTTGTGATTCCATGGAAATATGACTAATTTTGTAGCTACCTGAACAGGAATGCATAATAATGATGATATTGAGAAGGACATAGTTTGTTTACTATTGCCGGACACTCTTCTCAGTCCTTTCCTCTGAGATCTCAGTTTACCATGTAAGTCATCACCCTGTGAGGAAACTGAGGCCTGGAGGGTGTCCATCACTCAGAAGACAGTAGGACGAAGCTGAATTGGGAAGGCCCAGGGCAAAGAAACAAAGTCTGGCCACTGAAAAGAGGGAGAGGTGAGCAGCTTGGTGCCCCAGGGAGAGGCAGCATCAGGAGGAGGCCTTATCAGCATCATGTCTCTGACCGGGCCAGTGCATGTGGGTCAATCTGGCACCAGCTGGCCTCTGAGAGGAGTGCAGCAGGCTGAAGGGTTCTAAGTAAGGGGTGAGAAGGAAGGAAACTGTGCATACAGGTGGTGCTTTTTCCCCATTGGCCCCCAGTGCCTAGCATGGAATCTGGCACATAATAGGCCTCAACATACATGTGTCAAATGCAGGAGTGAATGAGTAAATGTGAATGAGATGCTAACAAGAGTTAAGCAAAATGGGGAAACCAACACAGAATCCAGATAGAGCCTCAGAGAGGAGAACAAGTAAGGACTTTTGAGGGAGTGCAGTGAGTAGCTTCTATGATGACCAACACTGACATCTGCCTCCTGCTAGTTATGCTCTGGGTAATTTTTTCCCTGTGACTATGGGTTGGACTTTCGGAAACAGATTGTTGCTGAAGTAATGGGATATCCTTTCCAAGAATAGGCTACAAATCTATTGGCTTCTATCTTGGGAATTTTTCTTTCTCTTGTTTGCTCACTCTGAGGGAAGCCAGCTTCCATGTTATAAAAGCTGCCCTATGGAAAGACTCATGTGGCAAGGGGCTAAGAGAAGGCTCCTGTCAAAAGCCAGCCAGAACCAAAGTCCTCAGTCCTACAGCTCACAAAAAACGAAATTATGCCAACAGCCATGCAAGTGAACTCAGTAGCTCTCCCATCATCTTCAGGTGAGATCACAGCTCCAGCCAGCAGCCTGACTGCAACCCTGTGAGGGATCTTAAGCCAGAGGCTGTCAGCTGGGTCCCACATGCTTCCTGACAGCCAGAAACTATGAGATGGTAAATGTTTGTTATTTTAAGCTGCTAAACTTAGGGGTAATTTGTTACTTAGTGAGGAGCTACAAACAAATGAGAAATGCAAAGCTACCACTGATTAAAATTAGAAGCTCACTCGCAAAGTTAATTTCATGCTGACTCACCTCAGCATTAAACTAGTGCTTCTGAAATGCAGCAGAATTCTTAATCTGTGGATAAAAGATCATGCACGTGCACACATGTGCACACGCACACACACACACACACACACACACACACACACACACACACACACATGATAGGAAGAGGCAGGTTGTTCCAACATAAGAAGCTTAATACTCAAATGAGTGTTGTTACTTTAAAAGTAGTCATCTTGGGTAAGTGTACATACACATACTCCAATAATACCATTGTTCCAACCACATCTGGACAAACTCTTATATATTCCACTTTGAAAAGAAAGACGTTGTTGGTCATATCTCAATAGTAACAAAAAACCCTAAGACAATAAGCCTAAAACATTCTCTTCCTGTGTCTGTGGCTAACTCCATCTGTGGGATCCAAGAGAGCTGGACCTGGATGCAAAGCCAGCCGAAGGCATTCCAATACCTGTTTTGCTGTGTGGCCCAAGATCCTCTTCTGCTTCTCTCTCTGAGCAGAATGTGGGCGAGGAAGACTCACTGAGTTCAGTGTAGAAGAGTGCTTCCCTAAGGTTTGGAGTAGGGTGCTCCTACTGAGTTACCAGCATGCCCCAAATCCCTGATTCCCTGAGGCCTCCAGGCTGCAGAGCCTGGGGTATCATGGGAGACATCTGTGTTGGTTGCTGTGTAGCAGCGAGGGAGGTGCCCTCCCACCTGGGCATCGACTTCCCTATAGTGAGCAGTAATGCCTGTCTGAATGTGGGGTGTATTCAACTACCAGAAGACTCTGGCTCCAGGGGCCCAAGAAGCAAGAAAAAAAAAAAAAAACCAGGAGAAGGAGGCAGAAAGCCCCAGCCAGGCTCCTGGCCTTCACAGCACCTTGATCTGTCTTCATGTTCCTGAGGATGCTTCTGACTCCTGAAAGTAAGCACTTAGACGATGCACACACCTTCTGCAAACTAGAGCCTGTTATTGTGAAATGTTTGATCTGAAAACATGCCATTGATTTCATAATCTATTTCCCTTATCACAGGAAATGGCCAAGTTCCTTCTGTCAATGATTTATTGTTTTGCTATAATTTCAAACGTTGTAAATTTTTGAATGGTTGTAAAACTGGCCATAAAAATTTCATCACTTTCTTTGCAAGCAAAGTTATTGATGGTGACTCTCAAAATTCTGAAGAGGTTATTAAAAAGTCTTGAGGAATTGTTTCAAGGAGTCTTTTAAACATAAAACCTGATTTTAAAAATTATTTTGATGGAAGCGCACTCAAACTTGTCAATAAAAATGTTAAAAAATTTTATTTGGGTGTTTTATATAAATTCAATATTTACCATTGCATAATTTTAGAAAAAATTTTTACCAATTCCCATATAGATACCTCCAGATGTCCTACATTTCTAAAGTTTTGTTCCAGCTTTTTACACAGATATTAGCCCTTTCTACGTATTTGTGTCATTCAGATGGTTAGGAAACACTAAAACAATACAAGCTCCAGTTTCTCAGGGTCCAGTCCAGTTTAGAGCCACTTTCAGGTGTGGACAGTAAGCAGGGGCTGTCCCCAGGCTTCCCTCAGCTGTGTGGCAACCAGAGCTAGGCTCAGAGGGCATTCTGCAAAAACAGCTGAAGTGTTCAGTCTCTCCCAGGAAACAGAGAGCTCCAGCCCCAACACCACAGCCAGCTGCATTCATTCCTCACTCCTTCTCTCGGAACTGTAACCTCTAAGGGTAGATTAATTTCCAGAAAAGCTTTGAGTCAGCTGTGGCTAAATTCAAATGAATAAACAATTTTAAGATGGCTAATAACATTTGGAGTCCCAAAGAAGCATGACATAAATTGATTTCTTTTTCTAAATGGACTCAGAGGGCAATTTCCTAAGCCAAATGCTTTGATGCCTGTAATAATCATACTGGTTCTTGTGGTTTGCAGGAAAAGTGCCAATGAGATCTATGAGGCCTAAGATGTTTAATCAAAATCATCCTCATTGCTTTGTAGCTGTGCCTCAGGATACATAAAACAAATTCTCAAAACAGAGGCTTCTAAGGGGCAACCGAAATAGTTGTACTATTGTTTCTAATGAAATTCTAACAAATTTATACCTCATTAATAGCATTACTCATTTAGAGATTTATCTTTATAAAGGAGAGAAAATGATAACAACTTCAGTTAAGAATCAGTATGAACATTGACATCATCCACTATTAACTCATTTCTATTCAATTTCAGGCTGCAGGTAGTTGCTCAGAAGGTGATTAGATTTATAAGAGAACGAGTGGAGGAGACAATAGATGTGAGTGCAGATGCAGAGGCATGGGGCAGTGCTCACAACCAAGAAAAAAACCAGGAGCTACATGGATTTTTCCCTGAATGCCAGAGTAACTTTGAAATTTTGCTCACTGCTGATTTTTCCCATTTGTTTTAAATATACATTTAGTCACTCTTAATTATGAAAACAATGTATACTTGTCTGTCATTAAAAAAATCAGAATAGACAAAAGTAGAAGATAAAATTCCCCATCCATTAATTTTGTTTGTAAAATATGATCGATTAAAATTTTACCCCATTCTCCTCTGTTTTACTCTGGTTCTGTTTTTTCTTACGTTCTTTCTGTTCTGCTCGCCCTAGGCCTCCTTCTTCCCGCACTTCAGCTGACTGTCCAGATTCCTTTTGTGGGTTCAGCGAGCCTGCGGGAGGCTTTCTGCTGCAGGCGGCTCTTAAACCAGGCTCTTTGCTGCAGGCAGCTGTGTGAAGCCAGGCTCGCTGTGCCACTGGTTCCCTCTTGTGGCTCTAGAAGGTCCCTGCATGCTCCTTCACTCCTGGCCTCTTCCAAGGAGGTCTGACCCTGGGAGAGCAGATTCCAGCTAGGAAGCCGAATAATTCTGAACACTGTCAGGAGACAGTAGAGATTCTACTGTCTAGCTCTAAAGACATTCCCAGAGAGGAGTTTGGGTCTCCTAATAAATGTGAGAGTTGCTCTGTCCCCCTCTTGTTTCTTAGGTGTCTTAGGTTCTATAGTGTGAGAGTTTCCAAGAAGAATCCAAAGAGCATAGCCTGCAGGAATGAAGCCTGTATGTGTCCTTGAGAGAGAATGTATTGTGTGTGCTCATGCATGTCAAAGAGACAGTGAGAGATGTGTGTGTGTGTGTGTGTGTGTGTGTGCGTGTGTGTGTGTGTGTGTGTGTGTGTGTGTGTATGCGCAGGCACGTGCACTTGTGTTGTGTAGTCTAGTTGGGACGTGAGACAAAGAAATGGGAGTTGGCAAAAGCTGCTATATCCCTTTACAGGACTTGGGGTGGGGAGAACTTTTAAATTTGTTTGCTGAACAGGCAGGTATTAAGCACTCCGAATATGCCCGCCCTGGGGATGCCAAAACAAACAAGATACGTTCTGCTACCAAAGTGCTCTTTTACAACTAACAGGAGAGACAGCTTATGGGAAATGCCAGTCTTAGAAGAAGCACTGAATGACCAGAGTCCGAAGGTGTGAGATTGCACCTCTCCTGCAACACTACCCAGTTTTGTGATCTCCAAGCCAGCCACTACGTCTCAGTTTTCTCATCCGTAAAATGAGGACAAAAATATTTGCCTTCATTTGTCGTCATAGGTTGTTACAAGTATCAATTGAATTAATATGTGGAAGTGCTCTGAAAACCCCACACAAATCCAAGTAGATGCTGATAGTATTTTCAATACAACTGAGGAGCCCTACAAAAAAAAAAAAAAAAGTCTCAACAAAACTTTCCTACAACCTGTGCCTGAAATTCTCACCCAAGAAATCACTCCTTAATGGTTCTCGTTAACTGGGTAAGGCGTGGCTACCCGGAAGGCACAGTGTTAACCTGCAGCAGGGAGTTTGTCAGATTAATCTGTCCTTGGATCAGGTCTCCTGGAATCACCCGGAAGCCTCACGGGGGAACTGGCCGGGTGACAGCCCCTCGTGCAAAGCAGCTAGAACAGTGGTTCCTGAACACTGGATCACCTAGTGACTCCAGCACCAAGACCACCCAGCCTCTACCATGTCTCTCTTGCTCCAAGAGTTTTCAGCACTATCCCCATTTGGGCTGGGTCTACTCTGGATTTTTTTGTTTTTGTTTTTGGCATTGCTGATGCCACCAATGGAAGGTGACCCTTAGCTTAGCTCTATGATACAAGGTTGTAGCAGAGGCTGGCATCCTCCACCCATAGCTCCTTGCCACTCATCTCTAAGTACCAGTGGCTACTTTATAAACACCTGAGTTTTCTCTGCTGAGGGATGTTTTAGGCTGCCAGGGAGTTAATGCCCCCAGACATAGCCTTCAAGCAACAACTGGTGAGGTATGGATGAATAAATACATCAACTTTCTCATCCCTCAGAGCAGGTAGGTAGCTGAGGGATGTTCCAGCGAGTTTCCCAGTGTCCCGCCAGGGCACTCCTGCTTGATGGCACACCCATCGTTGGCTTTCTGCCCTTTCTTGTCTCTACTAGTATTTCCTGGGATGCTTTCGCAGATAAGCTGCTCACACTGAAATCGTTGTGTGAAGGTCTACGGTGGTTCCGGAAGCGGTCCTGAGAAGCAGGTCCCCAGGATGGAATTCTGGCATTGGATCACTCCGCAGCCCAACGGAAAAAGCCCCGCTTGCTGGTGTTGCCACGGAGTTTTAAAGGTTCCATAAGATTATCATCTTGCTCATCTTGTAGACAAGTTCTGCAAGATTCTCATCTGCAGTGAAGTGAGACAGAGTCTGCTGGAAGGAGATACATCGGCGTACGCAATAGCTTTGGCATGTTAGAGATACGGTAGCAAGACTGAGGAGTTGGTAGTTGTTGCAAACTGTAATTGAAACCCCGAAAGAAGAAAATGACAGGCTCAAATCATCCAACCGTCAACTTAGAACACAGTGTGCAAGCCAGAAGACTTCCACGGCAGGATTTTTAAAATCCTCATCTTCTGCAGCTAGAGAGCTGATCATGAAAGAAAACAGGTCTAGAATCTGATTGTCCAAGTGCTGGAGTGACAAAGAAAGACGGAGTCACAGCCTTAGCATGTCTCCTATGGGGAGGTGAGGACCCTGATAAGAAAGGAGTGGAACCTGAAACCAGAGGTGCAAAATCCAGGGCAATGCGCCTGAGAAGCTTAAACCCTGAGGTTCCCTAGCACCCTTGGGCTGGCAGAAGTATCCCCTGCTACTTGCTGGAGGAGAGTGGCCTCCCCTACCTAGCCTCTCCCAAGCCAGATACCTTGCTGGGCAGTGTTTTATGTCCTGAAGATCTGTTCTGGTGTCTCCTCGTTGCTGCTAGACCAACAATTACGGTCTTGAGGAAATGGTTCATTCACCAAAACAGGCACAGGACTTGGCCTGAGTTCTATCGGACTCCCAGGTGAGTTCTTCTAGTGTTCAATTCATCCGTCCTGTTTATACACTGACTGACTGTTTATACACTGAGGTGTCTTTCCCCAAGTTTTTGTTATGTGACTCCACGTTGGTGGCTGAAAAATTGGCCACTGTGGGAGTATGTACAACATAAATATCAGCAAATGTCACATATTCAGATCAGGGATTTTCTTCCTTTTCTTCTGCTTTTCCCCTTCTCTCCCCTCTTACTCCTCCTCTCCCTTTCTCCATCTTCCCCCCCTTCTTTGTGGAGAGCTGGTTTACCAGCATACCACTGGAATAAGAAAATGAACCCATTGGACCCAGTTGGAGACCGACAGGCCACTTATCACATGGTTCTGTGTGTTCGACTCTAACGAGGCCACAGTGGTCTTTTGGGTCTTCCGTCATCAGTGCCAACTCAGCTCCTTGAAAGATCTAAGGAGTCTCCTCTCCCTCGTGTAAAATTACTGGAGTAGGTGACTGTGGGATCTTTGGGGAGGATTAGGGGAAAGCTACTAAATATATCTGCGTGGTATATTGCAGGATCCTTTCCTTAAGGGACCTGGCCTCTCCGTCAGTCAGTGAGCTCTGGATCTGAGAACTAACTCCCATCTAGAAACCGGGTGAAGAATTGCGAGTTCTCCTTGTGGTAGCTGACTCCGCCTCTGCTCACTCATTCTTCACCTTTTTGGTTGCACAGGTCAAGCAGCACCCACATTGGCTGCCATTACCTCACCCCAAGGCTCACCATTGTCTATCAATCATCACCAGAGGCTCTTGCAGGTCAAGGTCCCTAGGGCTGTCTTTCTGCCTTGCTTCCCAACGTGGCAGTTACTTCCACCTTGCCTCTGATCGTTAAGTGCCTCCACGTGGCCTTTGGTATGCCAGAACGGTATCATCTCCACTGACTGTGGAGTCCAGTTCTAACACTATCTCTTCTCGTCAATCTTAGCCTGCAGAAGACAGCCACTGCCCAGCTGCTCGGGGATGCTGATTACCCCGCCCCCACTAACAGATTCCTCATTACTTGTAAAGAGAGTGTCTGTGTGCTCTTGCCAGGATATACATCCTGAGTCATGAGAGGGTGCCCCCATATCGATAAGCTTTACTGTCCTTATTTTCTGTCCTTCGACCCTAGCTTCATCCTCTCAAGATCCACTCCTGTACTTGTCCTCCCCGTCTCTCGGCGTATTAAAAGGACAGGTATCTTGGTCAGCCGGCAGAACTTAGCTGGGAGTTTGTGAGAATGCAGGATCTCATGTTTATCCCCGATGTACTGAATCCGAGTCTGCATTTTAAAGATCCCAGGTGATTCACACACACGTTTAAGGATGGGAAGCACTTCTTCAGAACGATCCTGACACCCTTAGCAGAAAGACTGTCCAGTTTCTTAGACCTGAATAAAATAACTATGACTTCCCTAACACGATCAGCCCTGGCACCGTCATCATCATTGACTGTTATTAGCATCACCATCGAGCAGTGTCCATTAAGTTTCCACTTAGCGAGGGACCAGTTTTTATAATAGTACATGCTAAGCAGATGATGCCTTGCCCTGGC
The DNA here is from genome assembly GCA_004027375.1 of Macroglossus sobrinus. Taxonomy (NCBI): domain Eukaryota; kingdom Metazoa; phylum Chordata; class Mammalia; order Chiroptera; family Pteropodidae; genus Macroglossus; species Macroglossus sobrinus. The sequence continues at coordinate 169,635 of PVKZ01002868.1, read as the reverse complement.
TGACCCCATTTCCACAGATATTTTTATAAAGTAGTCAGGATGTTTTTCATCCTTTCACAGTGTTCTATAACTCATTTGCTTTCACTTACAGTTTTAAATCACCTTCCCTGACAATTCCCACTCTCCTGACTCCACATGTCACTGCTTCTCATCTACCCGATGATGCCCCATTCCTTCCTCCCCTGCTCTCGACCTTTGTCGTCTTACTCAAGAGTTTCTGCTATTGTCTGAACAGCCAAAGGCAACAGTGCTTTAGCCAACAGGAAACAGTCTTCACACTCTCAGGATTTCCTATTATGTGATGTTGCAGCCTTTTCCAGAAACACAGTTACATCCCAAAATAGAAACTGCCTGGATTTACCTTCATCTCAACACAATGATTCCATGGCCAATGAGACTGGCCTTGAATTAGGGCCAAACTCTTTGAAACGCAGAGACAATCAATGGAGATGAAGGAAGCCACTTCTAGAGACTTCCAAGGGCGGGCAAGCAGCTGTTTACTTTTTCCCCATTATTTTGTGATTTTGTTTGATTTTGCCAGTAAATCTTGGGTAGGAGGAAGGAAGGAAAGGAAGAGAGGGGGCCAGGGACTAAGAGGAAGGAACGGAGGGGAGGGGGCTAAGGAAGATGGGGAGGTGGGAGTGATAACTATGGGGTAGAGGAGATGACTCAAAAGCAAAGGAAAAGTATCTGGTGAGTTGTTGAAGGAGGCAGCATAAACTAGAGAATGAAGAGAGGAAAAAAAAGATTTCAGTATGATTTGCAGCAGTCTCGATGGAGCTGGACTTTGCAGCTGGCTCATGGTTTCCTGAGAGTGGAAAATGAAGAGAGCCAGTTTCAATGTCAGTGCCAGGTCTGACATTCTGTCTTTCTTTGCACTCCTCTGAGTAGCATGAGAGGAGAAGTTCTCACTTCTATCCTCCTTCCCTTCCATGTACGTATGTATTGCAGGGGAGGGGTGAGGAGAGCGGTATGAATGATTGGCAGAGGTAAAAACTTCATCTTCAAAACTAGAGAGGGTTTGAGTGTCTGTCCCAACAACCTGAGACCAGAGGAAATAAACTGCAATTAAATCATATGGCTTTAAATGCAATTAATTGGCATTAGGCTACTGTTCAAGAAGAAACTCCAGCCTGGAAATAAAGACCTGAATTGGATAGTATTGGAGGAGGCAATCCTGGAAGAGAGTTTTCAATGGTGATTCTGGGAGAAAATTTTAAATGACCCCAAAATTCAGAAGGAAATAGAGTACTGGTAAGAAGCCAGGAGACAAGTGAGTTGAGTTATCTTAAGTAAAAGAAGCAGAAAGCTTTGAGTCCTCCTAGGCTGGCAAACTCTCATGATTCACAGTTAAGGAGACTTAAGTTCTAATCCCAGCTCTGCTCATTACCAGCTGGGAACCTGGGAGTTCCCAGAGGCTTCACCTTCTAAATCTCAGGTTCTCCGCATGTAAAAGCAAGACAATGACGTTCATTTCATAAGGTGTTTGTGAAGACAACATGATTTATGAATGAAAAATTCCCACATTTTCTGTCCAGGGGATCCGTGGGCATTCAAGATTCAGGAGGTGGTAAGGAAATAGCTTTGACCTTAAGACAGATGTTGGACCAGAGAGAAAAGGAGATGCCGGGGCCAAAACTAGGGAGAGTTCAGGCAGGACCTAGGGAACGAGCAAAAAGTACTGAGAGCCTAAGGACCTTTTAACTATGTGAGGAGAGGGAAAATGGGAACAGTGGAGAAAGAGCCAGTTTCATGCACTTCCTTCATCTCAGGGCAACCAAAGAGATGCAGCAAGTCTCTTTCTCTCAGAGCATTCCAACTAATATTTGAAGATATCTACAATTAGAATATAACAGTTTTGCAAGCCCTAATGAAATAATAAACCTAGCCGTTTATAATTGTGTCAGTTATCAATTGATTGCCCCTCGGCCCCCAATCCACCCTTTAATACATGCCCTGTGATAGATAATGGGTTGGATTCTCAGCATTTCTCTTACAGTGAGCGCGATATTACGCCTTGTCAGTAGAGGGCGCAGGAGGGACATTGCAGGAGGAAGGGGGCTTTTCTTCTTGGTCCCAATGTTTTGAGCTTTGTTTGATCCCTCTCCAGCTGCTCAGCCTGTTCACAGCGTGTGCTCTGTCCCAGCCACAGGCTTGGGATGTGCAGTCCCTCAGAGCCCCAGCCCCGGCCCAGAGACCACCTTGCCTCAGTACTTGTGATGTGAACGCTGTGCACGCCAGGCCTGCGCTGGCAGGGAAACCCCAACTATTCCTGTGCCCTCTTCTCATTGTCAGCTGGCTTGAGCCCCAGGACATCGTGCCCCACCGGGCTTGCAACATGAACGATGCACACTCTAGCGGTACCCCACAGCCGCAGTCCGCCTGAACCCGTGGGTTTTTTCTTGCTGGCCTCGTGACTGTGGACTAGCTCGGGCAGAGCGTCCCAGGGAACTTTACTATTTAGTGTGATGCAACCACGCCTTCTCCATCTAGGTTGGAGCCTCCTTTCCTAAGCTTGTTTTCCCCCTGAGTATCCTCCCTTGGTATAGGAAACCCTTTAGAGGCCTCCACATCTTCACAGTTACTCTCCTGTCACAGTAATTCTTTATATTAAATGCCATCTATTTGAATTACCGCGTGGTTTCTGCTTCCTGAGTGAACCCAGGCCAACACAATCATGTCACAAAGAGACACCCAGAATGTGCGGCCTTGTTGGAAGTATACAATGCACTTATGAAGCATGTTTGTTAAAACTTCAATCCTGAATCTGATCAAGCCTTAGATCTAGCTACAAGTGTTTAAGAAATACACAGAACACAGGAACATGTTAAATGATAGCATCAGATTCAATCAGCAAAATACAGGCTGTGGGAAATTTCATAGGAAAAATAACCGGAATTCTTCAACAAATGAGAGAAACTATAAAAGAGACTTAAAAGGCATATTAACCAATTAAAATTCATAGACGTTCTTTGGATCTGGATTCAAACAAATTGTTAAAAAGATTTGTGAGATAATGGAGGAAATTTAAAAACTTCCCAAACGCTTGATGACATTGAGGTAATTATTTTTAAGAATATAAGAACTAATGAAGGAAAGATGAACACTGGATATTTGATAATATAAGAGAATTATTTTTTTCAGATGTGATGATAATATTGTGAATATTTTTTTAAAGCTTTGATCTTCTAGATTTACTTACTAAAATATTAAAAATAAAATAATCTGATGTTGGAAATTTGCTTCAAGGTAAGTCTTTTATTATTATTTTTTTTGCCACAAGTTGATAATATCAAAGTAGGCGATGAGTACGTAAGCTTAAAAAAAAAATAATTTAACCCTTACAAATTGATAAGAAAGACAAAGAAAGGCAACCTAGCTGAAAATAGAGCAAAAGGCATTAATAGGCAATCTATGAAAGAAATATATATGGCCAAATACGTATAAATATGTTCAGTCTCGCCTATAATGAAGAAAAGGCAAATATCTTTAAAAAGGGAAAGCTCAATGAGAATATGAAGAAATGGGTATTCTCATTGGTACTCCCATACCGATGGACACCTTGGCAGAATATTTTAAAATGTAAAATGTGCATTTCTGTAAACCCAACAGTTTTGCTTCTAGATATATCTATCTTAGAGAAATGATCAAATATGTAGACAAGAATGTTAGTTTATTGTAGCAGTTTTTGAGATAGCAAGACCTTAGAAGCAAATGAAATCTCCAACAATGAAAAAGTGGTTAACAAAAAGAAATTGTTAAACAAAACGTAACATATCCACACACGGACCCTCTGCAGCAGTTAAAAAGAAAGACCTGTGCTAACATGGTAAAGAACTCCAAGACATATTGTTAAGTAAAAAAATGTTACAGAGTGATGTGTTTCATTTTATCCCATTTCCATTCAAATAAAACCAAACTAAAACACCTAGAATAGGTCCCCCCCCAAAAAAATGATCTATTTGTAAATGTTTACAGATATATGTATGACTTCACATGTATACATATTCTGCTTTGATTTTTCAAAAGAATATATTCATGGTGCTTTTATAATTTACTTTTACTTTGTATTTACTGAATTTGACAAAAAATAAGTTATTAGTGATCTGAGCAAGAACAATTTTCACAGCGTGGTGGGAGATGAACTGTAGGGGACGGGGAGCTGGTGTGTCCCTCCTCAGAGTCTATGCTTATTGTGAGGCCCTGCCTCACCCTCTCAGCCTGATCCTGTTAGTATATAGGTAACCAGCCAAATTTTATGATATAGAAAAGTCAAATAATTTTTCCTATTTAAAATAAGACACATTTTCCCAAATGTGTCTTGTCATAGGATTTTAGAGTCAAAAGTGATCTTTGAGACCAGCTGATACAATTTCTGACTTTTAAGGATGGGAAAGTCGAGGTCCAGAGAAACTAGGAGAGTTGTCCCAGGCCTCAGACTATTCGACATTTTAAAAAGGCCTCTAGCCAAGAGGGCAGCCAGCAAAGCACGCCCAGGAAGCCTCTGTACACTTGGAAACCATGAGGAAGTAACTAGGGAATGATGTGTTCAGGACAAGCATCCAGATAAGAATTTCTGCACAGTTGCTGACAGCCATGTGTGAGTGACCAGCATCCAGCGATCAATCACGACCAAGATCAGGAGAATGAATCATCTTAGGCTTTGTTCTTTGGAGGACAGTACATTTTTCTCTGGCTCTCTCTGTTCTATATCAGGGGATTGTTTCCACTGGGGTCACCAGCCTGAAGGACCCACTAAATTTGGCCTCATTCCTGTCTTGGCAAGCTGCCATGGCCAGGGTGAGGGAGGAGTGTTTACACATGTCTTATTCCAGAAACATTTTCTCTGTTCTGTCTGATAAAACCCAGAGTCAGATAAGCAGAATGGTAAAAGGAGCACTGGACAAAGAGTCAGCTAGCTGAGGATTGTTCTTGGTTCCATCATGTGAGCTTGAGGCAGTCATTTAAGGCAGCGGTCCCCAACCTTTTTGGCACCAGGGACTGGACTCCTATGAGAATCTAACACCTGATGATCTGAGGTGGAGCTGAGGCGGTGACACTAGTGCTGGGGAGCTGCTGCAGATAGAGATGAAGCTTTATTTGCTTGTCACCTCCTGCTCACCTCCTGCTATGCAGCCTGGCTCCTAACAGGCCACAGACCATGGCCCAGGGCTTGGGACCCCTGATTTAAGGTTTTCTAAGGATGTGGAATAAATGGGTTAGATGTGATATTCCCTGCTTATGCACTTTGGAAACCTATTTTGGGGTGAGAATAGCTTCCTGGCTGAGTATCATTCTCTCAAGCGGACTGAAAAAGAAGTGCAAGATTGTAGTCATGATTGGGCTAGAACACCCAGACACCAAGAAAGAAAAAGGATCAATGTCGACACCACTACTCCACCCAGGGAGAGAAGTAAGTTTATCCTTGGAGCCAACTGTTTGTAGTGGCTGCCTGGAGCACTGCATTGGGAAGGTTCTGAATGAAAGCTGAGCTCAGGGAAGAGAGTTCTCTGATGTCTTAATGATGTCTGCCATGGGGAAGGAGGGGCATAGCACAAGGTGATAGTAAGCCAAATTTTGGCTACGCTACCCCTGTACCCAATTACTATATTTATGTTCCTATAGGCATGAACCTACGAACCCAATTCGAAGTAGAAAAACACACATGATGAAATCTCTTCAGAAAGATTTCAGAAAGCTGGCTCATCTGGCCTATAATTAGCAGATATGAGCACAGAGAATCAGGAAGCCTGAGTCTGTTCTTTGGTCTGACACTAAATAATTAATAACCTTAGAGGAAATCAGTAACAGGTTGGCATCCCTATGTTCTGGCTCTGTTGCGGTCTGACGCATGATAAGGAAGCTGCTGCAGGGTCTTTGGAAGTGACATACGGACCAGCCCTGACAGTCTGTAGCCCTAGGGAGTATATCTTATGGGACATTGTTGTTGTTGTTTATGCTCAGGAAAATAAACAACAATCCAGGAGAATAGAATTCATTAAAAAATTATTAAATAATAATTGCTTAATAAAATTAATTGGCAATAATAATTTTATTTTGTTATTATTATTACTGACTGACTACCCAGAGCCAAGTTAAAGTAACACTCTTTATATCATCTCAGTTCCATTTGCATATAAACTTGAGGCAAACTAGAGCCCTCTCTGAAATTACATTGTTGTTGTAATTGTATTCAATAAAATAAAATGAAAATCACCTGCAAATGCAAAGAGAAGTCCTAGAATTGTTTTCCAAGGCTGAGTGGAGCACTACATGCAGTGTAGTACATATACTGCACTGGATAAAACTACTGGCTCTGAGGTCAGACGGGCTGAAATCCTGGCTCCTTCAAATAGCGAAAATAATAGTGCTACCTACTTCACAGGGTGTTGTGAGGATTCATTGAATATACATATTTATGATGGTTAATTTTATGTGTCAACTTGACTGGGTCATCGGGGGCCCCGATATTTGGGCAAATGTTATTTCTGAATGTATCTGTGAGGGTGTTTCCGGAGGAGAGCAACATTTGAATCAGTAGACTAAGTAAAGCAGATTGTCTTCTGCAATATGAACGGGCCTTATCCAATCAGTTGAAAGCCTGAATAGAACGAAAAGCCTGAGCGAAAGAATTCCATCCCACCTCTCAGTATCTCCCTCTCTCTGTTTTTCTCTCTCTCTCTCTCTTCCTCTCTGACTGTCTTCAAGCTGAGATACCAATCTTCTCCTGCTTTCAGACTTAGACTGAGACTACATTTCTACCCTTGGCCTTCCTGGGTTTCCAGCTTGCCAACTGCGGATGATTTCTGAGCCTCTATAATTACAGGAGCCAATTCCTCTTAATAAGTGTTTCTCTCTCTCTCTCTCTCTCTCTCTCTCTCTCTATATATATATATATATATATATATATATATATATATATATATATATATATATATATATATATATATGGAGAACCCTTACTAATGAAACATGTCATGTTCATAAGACATCTAGTACCTACTAAGTGCTCAATAAATCTTAGTATTAGGATACATCATGTTGAACCAAACATGATGAAGCTAATTACTGCTGCATGGAGGACGCCCTCGAAAGAACTCTGATGTTGAGAACACAGCACAGCAACTATCGCTAAGATTGAGAAGAAGGGCAAAAACTAAAATGAGCGCACAAGAAGTCCCAGAAATTTCTCAAGTTCAGAAACTATCAACGCTCTGGTTCTGAACCACTTCTTCTATAATCTGCAAAGCACACCATTGCCAGAACACTCTAAAGTACCTTTTAAAATGCTACCCACTCATTGAGAGTGAACTCATTCATTTATCCTACTCGTAGTTATTGAGGCACTGAGGTCAACCCTGGGGACACAACAGTGAATACAAATACCATATCCCTGTCCTGTGAACATACAGCCTAGTGAGGGAGCCAGACGCCCACACATAATAAACCCCTCCCCCCAGGCCTCAACAGAGACAGGACAAGAGCAAACAAGAACCTGGTTCTGTAGGAGCATCACTGGGCAGACCTAATTCAGAAAGCCTTCCAGAAATTACCTTTAGTTCATTTCTCCTTATCCCAGTTCACCACTTTGGTTTAGATCCAACAGATTTAACACAAACTAATTTGTTTTCCAGATGCTATGGGCAGCCCCAAAAGCTTCCCGAGGAAGGTCTTTGAGAGTGGAGGAGTCAGAGGCATTACAGCATGATATCGTTTCCTCCATGCTACAGAGCTCGAGTGGAGGATCCTGGATTTGAAACTGGATCCACCTTGCCCCTCCTTCTCCACCATTCTCTGTCATTCTCTCCCTTCCCCAGCATCACCGGGGCACATTCAATCTGCCTTTGCCCATGGCATTTCTGGGATGTTCCCTTTCTCCCTGCTGCTCATTAAACATGTCTGTGTGGTCCAACCCTGCGTGCGATAGGAGAGGAGAGAAAGAAGTGGCTGGCACAGGCTGAAATCATTAAGGGACGGCAGGGGTTCATGCTGGACCTCGAAGGATGTGTGGGATGTAGGAATTAGCTAAATGAGATCTGGAGAAACAGGTCCTGGACTTGGAAAGCACTGGGAGAAGTGATGGATACCACCAGTGACCAAAAACAGGCCATTGTGAGTGTCCTGGGAGAACTGTAGAAGATGGAATGTTAACTTAGCTAGAGAAGCTGGAGCTGTATCATGGGAAAAATAGCCATGTGCCTGCCCTCAAGGAATTCTCTATTAAATGGAAATTCAGAAACAAAAAAAATAATAATTTCTCTTTGATAATTCCTCATGCTCAGGCACAATACTGGGCACAGAGTAGTTTCCAAAGTTTAATACCAGTCTGACTGATTGGCTGAAATTCTTTTGAACTCATGTGGGAGGCAACTACAAAATTTTCCATCTACTGACTCCTTCTTTGTACACAAAGACCACATTTTCCATTTGCCTTAAAACAGCTTAACATTTTTGCTGCATTACAGAGGTCACTTTAATTTATCACTTTGTTTTAAAGAACCACACCATCCAAAAATAGCACAAAATTACTCATTCTACTGGAGGGTAGATGGTACTGTAGCCTTTGTATGGAATGTGAATCTTTCACTGATTGGGCCTGCGTGAATGGGATTTCGATTTTCTCTGAGTTCGAATAGTCACAAACGGGAGCTGCTGCTTGTCTTTTTGAAGCAAGGTATAAGCTTTTCTTTTCTTTTTTTTTCCTGCCAGAGCCACTGAAGAATGTGTCTGAACAGCCACAGAGAGAAGCTCTGCTGCTGGGTTCTAAATTCCTCCCTTGTCTACATCCCGGCAGGCTTAAATATTTTACAGAGTTGACCTTCCTTCTCCCGGCTTTCCACAATGTCATTGCATGTATCTATTTTTAAAATGTTTGGTTTTTCATTGAACTTAATTTCTTAAGCATATAAGGAACTTAGTTTAAAATTTCACTGGACCCTGTCAGATAATTTAAAGAGAACTTGAGAAATAGAAATCACGGTTTGTTGAGATTATTTGTAATTGTGCTTATCTTTATAATAATTATATTCCCTCCCCACCCCCACCCTGCCTCTCGCCCCACTCTCTTGTACATAAGAGGGCCTGGTTTTAGTGGTCTGTCTCAAAAAAAAAAAATCACCATAATGGAATATATATGAGGATTAGGCTTAGAAATGTCAGGCCTTATTAAATCTCAGTGTCAACCTTGATCTTGTGTTTCCCGTTACTGCTCTAGTCCTTGAGACTTTCCAGAAGAGGCAAAGTCTCCATGTCCCCTAGGAAAAGCAGCTGCCTCCACCAGGTTTGGGAGAACCTCGCCTGGGGTCAGTCATGATTGAAAAACTGCAATGCTTTCCATTTTGGTTGACTTTTAGAAAATTCAATTTCAGAGAAGAACTTTGGGAAATTCATGTAATCAAATTCTGTCAAGAAGGGGAAAGTCTGTCAGTGGCATTACTAAATGCCCTGTGTGAACTGCAGAATTCGAGCATTCGTACTCCCACTCCCTAAGGAGCTCAGAGAACTTTGGATACATTATTTTCTTTTGTTCATCCTCCCAAGGGACACAAAGAGAAAAAGAGAACCAGACTGCTTTAAACAGCCCTCCCAGCATTCTCGGAGGCTGCAGTACCACGCTCCTTGTTTCCGTTTCTGACTCTTCCAACCACGTACAAATGTGGAGATTTGACAAGGTTTAGAAGAGACCTCAAATAGCTGTTAAAGGTAGAACCACCAGAACAGGAGCCATTGTCAGGGTTTGAAGGCACCCCTGCTTTGGGAATCTACCTGTGAGGGAAAGACAGGGGATCCTTATTTCATACATGAAAACAGGCAACTGACTTCAGGAACCCAGAGATGAGCTCTTGGCCCAGGATACGCCTTGCCCAAAAGACAAGCTCTCCCACCTTCTGCCCCCGAGGAGAGGTGCTGACACATCTCCCTGGCAGTCTTCCACTTTAAATAACTAACCTGCTGGTCAGCATAGACTCATCTTCTCGTGGGCTGCCAAGAAGAATCTGGGTGGTTGGGAGTTTACGGTTGTGAGAGCAGCCAGCCCGGGATGTGAACTACGATAACTCCATACCTCCCTTTGTGACCAGGGTGACCATGAACACTCTCAAGGGAAAAGGCCCTGATGTTAGACCAGTCTCCAGGCAAAAGGTAAACCAACCCAGAGCCATCTCTTCCCTTTTGGCATCTCTATTTCCTCTGGAGCATTGGAATATATAAGGATCCCTAATCTATAGGAATTGGCAAGTCAGGCAGAAGAGACAGTTTGGTCTTAGTATGTCTCTCTCCAGCACAGAGTACACCAGAACTGTGACAGATACCTGTTTTACCCGCTCAAAAGCACAGAAAAGTGCAAGGCGAGCATGGAGGGGATCCGAGGTCTCCTCCGCTGATTCACCAGCTGAGGGGCTTGGGCCTGACTTTTCACCTTTCTGGGTGTCAGTTTGCTTCTATATAAAATGAAGAAGAGGAAAAAGAACCTTCCTTTCACCATCTCGCCTCCTCCTCTGTGTTTCTTCTCCCACACATTTGGGGTCCCTACGCAGACATCAGAGTTCATTGGTCAGCTCTGTAAGTCAGAATGGGAAAATGTGGCCTATCGCCAACAGACTGCTGCATTTCTGTAGAAGTAGAAGTAGGGAGCAGCAACCTGACAGAGTGGTGGAGCTAGCATAGGTTGTGTTTTACATATGATAGTGTCCATCTCCCCTAAGCCACTCTGGCTCCAGTACTAACTGACTGATTCCCAAACCACCTATAGTCTAAGGTTTCAGAATTCAAAATGTCAGCCTGACCCACCGGCTGCCTCAATGGACTCTCTCTCCAGCCCCATCTCTGCCCTTTGCCTTCCCTCTTTGTCTGCTGTGCCCTCAGTGGTCAAGCAGGCTGAAGAATCCAACCCTCTTTGGGCCCCAGCTGTGAGTCATAAAGAGGAAGGAGTGCGGAGGTGTTAGGAAGAATCTCATCTCCCGCCAGCAGAGCACTGGGATGGGCAGAGCTGCAGCCGAGAACAGGCATAAATGAGCCAGTTGTATCAGAGCCACCTGCCTAAGAGACATCAGGCAGGGCACAGGTGAAAATCTGAATAAAAATTAAAAATAGAACCCACAGAACAGGTATTGCTCTTTTTCAGTCTGCTGGAGCCTACTGCAAAGATCAGAGTAATCCCTACGGATGTGATGAATGTGGGGAAGGCTGGAGAAGGGACTGACCAATGCCAGCAAGATTTGTGTTATTCTAACCTTTCTGCAATACTATTCCCATAATCTGTACACCTTGTTCCATGCTCAGATGCTATCCAGATGATGCACGATCTAATGTTGTTGGATTCAACACAGTTTTAAAAGTAACTAGATCTGGTATACATTATGTCAGGAGCTACTACTCACCTGGAAGTCCTTCAGTCCAGGTCACCAGTTAGGTCATTGGGCCTCCATCACACTCTAATAGTGGTGCTAGATGATGAGGGTGCATAGTGATGCGGTGAGCTCCTTCTCACCCTCCCCTCAGGGGTCAGGTGCATAGACAACTAACTTTTTTTTTTTTTTTTTTTTTGGCTTTCAAGACCATGGCATGCCTTTTTATTTGTTTTAATTGTCTTTTTTTATTTTTATTTTTAAAATTTATTAATTTTTTTTTGGATGATGACATTGGTTAATGAAATCTGTACACTTTAACAGTAAGGCATATATATGCTTACACCATCTGTTCACCTCCCATACTTAGATTTCTTTCTGTCACCACATATTTGACCCCTTTTAACCTGTCTATCTCCTCTCTCCCTGCTAACCATTGATAACTACTAGTCTATAGTCCATGTCCATGAGTCTCTGTTTGTCCTACTCATGTGTTGCTTTTAGGTTTATATCTCACATATAAGTGATATCATGTGATTTTCAACTTTTCCTCTCTGGCTTATTTTGCTTAGCATAATTATCTCAAGGTCCATTCATGTTGTTGCAAATGGCAGTATTTCATTTTTTCTTATGTCTGAGTAATATTCCATTGTATATATGTGCCATAGCTCCTTTAGTCAATCATCTATCGTAGGACACTTCGCTTGCTTTCATGTCCTGGCCATTGTGAATAATGCTGTTATGAACATTGGTGTGCAAATATTTTTTCAGATATGGGTCTTCAGGTCTTTGGGGTAAATACCCAGTAGAGGGGTTGCTGGATTATATGGTAGATCGATTCTTTGAGGAACCTCCATTCTTTTTTCCATAGTGGCTATACCAATTTGCAGTCCCGCCAGCAGTGTATAAGGGTACCTTTTTCTCCACATCCTCTCCAACACTTGTTATTACTTGTCCTATTGCTTATAGCTATTCTAACAGGTGTGAGATGGTATCTCACTATGGTTTTGATTTGCCTTTTCCTAATAACTAGTGATGTTGAGCATTTTTTCATATATTTGTTGGCTATTTGTATGTCCTCTAGGGAGAAGTGTCTGTTTAGGTCCTCTGCCCATTTTTTTTATTGGATTGTTTGTTTTTTGTTGTATTGAGTCATATGAGTTCTTTGTATATTTTGGACATTGGGCCCTTATCGGAGGCATTACTTGCAAAATATTCTCCCATTCAGATGGTTGTCTCTTTACCTTGTTGACGATTTATTTTGCTGGTCAGAAGCTTTTTAGTTTGATGTAGTTCCATTCATTTATTTTTGCTTTTTCTTTCCTTGGCTTTGAGGTCAAATTCAGAGAATCTTCTTTAAGTCCAAGGTCCTTGAGTTTCGTTCCTATGTTTCCTTCTATGCATTTTATTGTTTCAGGTCTTTTAAATGACATGAGATGAAGAGAGGGTCATGGGAGCATGGAGGAAGGGCCCATGACCTACCAAGCATGGTAGGGTGGGATTTTAGGAAGATAAAATGTGAGGTGTGACTTTCAGGATGGAAAGTCACCCAGTGAGAGCAGGAAGGGGAGAACATTCCCAGCAGAGGGAGCTCTCTTTTTGTCTATTGTGGATGGAACTCAGATGGGGGATACGAAGCAGGCGATGGGTGTGTGTGTTTTGGGGGGGGGGGCGTGTTGCATCCTCTCCCTTTGCTATTCTCCCCATCCCCACTCTTATGCCTGCAGAGATAAAAAAAAAACTGCATTAAGGGATAATTTTTAGCAGCTTAAAGAAGGTAGAATAATACTGGAATACTGTTCCTAATAACAACTAAACAAACTAACAAAAACCTGATCTGCATAAAGCCTGGAAGTTCATGCACTGGGAAATGATTAAACAAAATGGTACGTCTGTCTATATTACGGAATAGTGTGTAGTCATTACAAAGAATAAGCTAGGTCTCTATGTACAGAGATGTATAAGAAATAGTGTTAAATAAAAAGGCAAGTTATAAGAAAACGTGTAATTATAATTTAAAGAAATACGTGTTTTATTTGCATTTATGTATTGTCTGTGCATTTACATACTTACACATATATAAACACTTAGAAAAAAGTTCTGGAAAGATACTCAGCTTCTAGGGAGGGGAGTGGGATTGAAGGTTGGCAAAGGAAAAGGGACTTGCTCTTTTTTATTCAATTCACTTCTGTACTATTAACATTTTATCTGAGCATATACTACCAGTGTCTTTTTTTTTTTTTTTTCTGGTGAAGGAAAGACCAGTGAGTAGAAAGGCAAAGTTCTTCAAAGGAGTCCTATGAAATTACCTTCATTCATGCCTTTCACTCTCCATGTTTTTACATTTCTAAATCCATGAAAAACCAAGGTTCCCCAGAAGCTCAATTCTGCAACTGTCATCATGAATAATGCCAAAGTGAGAGAACCAAAGTAAGTTAGTATACTAGGAGTAATAAACTTGTTTGGGGGCTTTCATATTATTAGAAGAGGATGGTTAATTTGGTTTACTCTTAGAAGTTATTTTTCTAATATCAAGTAATTTAGGAAGCCTTTTTTTGATCACCTATGAATAAATAAAAAAAGTGAAGTCACAATTAAAATAAAACATTAATCAATTTTAATGCTGTTATGAAAATATAATGTAAATTCTAACGTGAATTTAAATTATAATGTTGTGTCAGGCTGTTGTGCCTGAGAACAATGTTTTTAAAAATGTCTCCTCTTATTCAGCTCCCAATTCATGAAGAAATCCATGGTTTCATTTGATTTGAAAACCAACCACAAGACAGAAGTATCTAGCATTAGCTATACTTCAATGATAGACTGTTAGAAAAGTTCCCACCAACACCAGATGGGCTCAGGGCATTCCTTGCGGAAACGTTCAGGGTTAGGTGCTATGTGGAATCAACCCCACTAGACCAGAAGTCCTTGATTACCTACAAGATTTCTAACCTGAACCTCTGGTTCAAGTGAGATTTAGAAAGAACTTCCAGCTTTCTTAACCTTTCAGCTTGCCAGGGATTATAACTGGCCCAAAGTAACAGAACTTTATCCCAATTCTGGAAATCAGAGGCTGTAGGGTTTGGTGGCCTTACCCACTGTTTAGTCTGTAGGTCAGGTGGCTTCACCTGCTCAGCCTCTCATTTCCTCACATCTGCAATGGGGTGCCTGGTTCCTATGCCAGAAAGGGAGTTGAAGCTGTGGGTGACCCCAGGGGGAAATGCTCTGAAAGTAGAGAAGATTCCCCTTTTTGAAGAGAATAGCACAGCACACTCACAACAGAGCAAAGCAACCCGTATAGGACTGTTTTCTTTTGCTTAAGGTATCCTCTAAATGAGGAACAAGAGGTAGGATAGTTGCCCTTCATAGCCCATGTTCAAATTTGTCTAAGTCTGAGATTTGTACCGGGGATCCCAGGACATAAATTTAGAGGTTTCACAAACTAGTTGGAGGCAGGAAAAAAAAAAAATCCATCTTTATTTTTACCAATCTCTTTCTGAAATTTAGCAACTTTTTTATTTTAAATGTGGTCACAGAGTATGATCAATCAGTATCTGTGACTTAGTCACCAATCGAAATCACAAATGATTTTATAGAACATCACAGTTGTCCCAGATATCTCAAAATACTTGCTCCATTTCTACTCCAAAATTATGGTAGTTATTTGAATTACAGTTAGATCTTGTTATTTAATGCTTAATGAAGAAGCATGTATATTACTACATCACCGATCACAGATTTTTTAAAAAAATATTCCCAGAACTGTATTTCAATATAATCAAGATTTAGTTATATATATATATATATGTTTTTATTTATATATATATGTTTTTATTTATATATATATATGTTTTTATTTATATATATATATATATATGTTATTTATATATATATATATGTTTTTACGTTTTTACGATCTTACTTTAAGACTGTGAGAGGTCCATAAACATCACCAGACTGCCAAAGGGGTCCATTCGCAATAAAGATTAAGAACCTCTGCTCTAAATGGGATTAGAATGGGGCTTGCAAATGTCCCTAAAGGTCTGTGTCAATGTCACTTTATTTACACATTCCTGAGATTCAGCCCCCACCCAGTTCATTGAACTCTTAACCAAATATGCTAAGAAAGAGGTGCATCTGTATAAACATCATCCAGTGTAAGTGTCAGGTTTCTTCCTCTTCACAGTTGTTTGAAGCCAACGGCTAATGGCATTAGAAGGATCGAATATCTTGTGCTGCTGGAAGAAGAGAGGACCTTCTATGGGATTACAACCCAGGCATTTTGGTTTAACTCTGCTCCCCTGTTTGCTTTGTTTTGAATTAAGAGCAACCAATAAGTATTCTGAAAATGAAGGGATAAGTCACAAACCTGTAAGATGGTGGTTAATTTTCTCAGCAGCCATTAGGGTATATTACCTGATAGCTGCTTAACAGTTTGATTAGAGAGTCATGCTTCTGATCATGCCTAGACCAGGCATGACAAATGAATTTCACTCTGATCTAATCAAGTTACCACCAAGTTGGAAGGGTTCTGAGGCCATGTCCAGGCATAAGGAGGCGAAAGGTGCTGTGATTGATTGCTGATGTCTGCTACGGCAGGGAGCACGTAGCTGTGTGAATGCTCCGTGATTATCCTGAGTTGAGTCCTAACTGGTAGCAATGGTTGCCTTTATTTCAGACCCATATAGAAAGACATATTTGAACATTCCTTCCATGTCCCTTTTCTGTGCTGAAGAGAAAGGGGTACCTCAGTTACTGCAGCTATCTTGACAACTTGTTGATTTAAATAAGCAATATGACACTGTGTGAAACTGCCTGGGATGCCCAAGAAAATTATAGCACAATCAATGCGGGAAATTTTACTAAAAAAAAAAATTTAATTTGATCAAAGAAATATGGTTTCTGTGCTTCCCTTTTGCTTATTAGTATCATAAAGTTTGATCTCATGACTTCTGCTCAGAAACACTTCCCAATCTGATGTTTACTGACTCAGTTTCCCTGGCTTATTTTCTTTGTAGCCATGATAAGCAGGTTAACGCTTACTTGCATTTGGATTTGGCTTTTACAAGTTATAGATGGACAAGTTAAAAGCTTATTCTAAAATACTCTTTTCTGTGGTATCTCTCAGCAGTCAGGGAAGGCTCAGTTGTTGCTTTATTCCCATGTTATATATGAAGAAACCAGGGCTGCTAGAAGTCAGGTGATTTACCCAAAATCCTATTGTCTTTCAGTGTTCTGCTTGCTTATATCACAGGCTCCTAAAAAAAAAAAAAAAAAAAAAAAAAAAAAAAAAAAAAAAAAAAAAAAAAAAAAAAAAAAAAAAAAAAAAAAAAAAAAAAAAAAAAAAAAAAAAAAGTCTTTTAAAAAGAAAAAAGAAAACAAACCAATATTTCTCTATGGATTCAAATATACTGTCATCTGTCTATCAATACTTTCTACATTGGCCAGGAAGGAGGTGGCATTTCTGGTTTTCTTAGTTTTCCTCCTATTATAGCAGAATTCAAGGATATGCTTAACCATTGCACTTTGCCCTTCCATCAGTCCAGTTTCAATTAATGGTCTTTCGAGCCGAGATTCTAACACAACTCATCATGCATCATAGTTTGTGATTTTGATTAGATTTTTTTTTAAGAAATTATGAAATAGGCAATTTGTCTGACGTGTAAGTATTGACTGACAGGGAAGGGTTGTTAGTTTCTTCCAGTTAAAATATACAAGAAAAAAAATGGAAGGGTTTGCTATGTTGCCTTAAATGAAACTGATTAAGATGGTAGTTTACTAAGTAATTCATGGTTCCTAGTGGGTCTCTTAGACCAGTGGTTGGGACTCTGGCCACATTTTGTCACAGCTGCTAGTCCAATTCTGTGATCTCCCTTTACCCACACCACAACCTTGATTCTAGCTACAGAAGTAAAAGTGTTCCTTTTTTTTCCCTAGTCTTGCACATTTGTTGGTGCACCAACTGTGTGCCATTCACCCTCAAAGAACTTTTGGCCAGGTTAGAGACAGACAAGTTCAGGGGCATTCTGATTTAAAATAAAGGACTCTATAGAGTGCATGATTGTAAACCCTAGTCTTTGGGGCTCAGGGAAAAATCTCTTGGAGGAAGAGACATTCAAGCTAAAACCTTAAAGAAGAATAAGAGACAGAAAGAGGGAGGAGTTAAGAAACTCATAAAAATGGTAAGAAGGCAAAAGAATGAGTTCAGGGAAGAGGGTGTGGCTCTGGAACAGAGAATGTAAGTGATGAGATGAAGGTGAAGGAAAGGTAGTGAAAGCATGGCTGAGGAAGTAAGCAAGGGCCAAGATTATAAACTATCTCGAATGCGTACTAAGGATTGGTGCCATATCTTGAGAGCAATGAGTAGCTACTCTAATATCAATTTTATAATGTTTGCTTTGGTGGCTCTACGGAGAATGGAGTTTAGGGGTTAAATGTTGAAAGTAGGGAGGCCAGCCTCAATCCCGGTGAAGGGTTCTAATAGCCTGAAATATAGTACAGAGAGCTAAGATGAAGGAAAAGAATTTAAGACCCAGCGGTCTATGCTGCAGGCAATTCTTGCTCAGTCCACTTCATTGGTTACCATTTTGATGTTGCTGGTTTTCAATCACCCCCGAGCTGCAAGGACTGAGCGTAGAGGGAAGCTCCATAGCTCGTAAGAACAGTCATTGGTTAAGCACAGGGAGTCTGTAGAAGGGTTCTTTTTTAGGGTCTCAAGTCAACTGATCAAGTTTAGGGTATGTAAATATGCTTCATTGCAGGCGCCAATTCTGATGGTAGGGGCTGACGTTTGTTTGGTGTCGGCAGTTTCTTTTAAGACAGGCAAGGAAGTAAGGAAGTAGAGGAGACCGTCCTGACAATGAGAAAGCTAAGCTTCATGGAACACAGAAATGTTCCTCGAGACACACAGTATCTCAAGAGGCTCGGAGCGGTTTGGCAGAGACCTTTCCCTACCTCTGCTTTTATGCAACCTTCAATTGCCAACTCCCTGGACACCTCATAACTTCTACTGCTTCAAGGCTTCTGCTCACCTCTTTCGATGTGTTGGCCTCAGTCCACTCTGCTGTAAAAAAGTTTTCCCCACACCTGGGTAGCCCTAGGCCCATATCTTCTCAGGATGCCCAAAGACCAGAGGTCATCTTTCCTGAGAGTTCAAGCAGAAAACTCTTGATTATGTTTTGTTTTGATTCTTCTATTGGAGGATTATTATTAGTTCTTGTTGAGTCACATGCCTATCCCTGCCACAGTCACTAAAATTGGGATGGGTACACATCTGTAGCCATGGATTTGGGATCCTACCTCAACCAGATGTTATGGGGAGGAGTTCTCCAAGAAAGTGGTGATCCTTTAACAATCCAAAGCTACTTTTATGAAAAGAAAAAAGTGCAATTGGCAGGCACTTTGGCTTCATTGCCAGTCCTGAAGGTAATATTTTTTTAAATATAAAAACTGATTTCAAAACTTCACAGTTCAATTTTTCCCTCTAGAAAACAAAAATTTATCAGGTTAGATGCTAGTTTGTTTTTAAATAAATCTCAGATCAATGGAACACTCATCAGACTTTGGGGCATGTGCAGAGAGGAACAAAACAAAGAAAAACTATCATATAGTGTCTTTTTATCTATCAAGAGTCTTTTAGTAGCAGACTCCCAGTATTGTTTATTTGACTGAACGCAACAGAAATCAACACTGGTAAACCTAAGCAAAATACAAGGTTTTGGGAGAATGGTGAAACGAAATAAGGCATCTCGGGCTAAGAAACAGAAATCATAGGATCGATAAGGAGGAACGTGTGTCAGAGCACACCGCTGGATGAAAGAGCTCCAGATGCACACACAGGTGGTGAAATTATAAAGAAAAGCAGAAACGTCACCTTCGCAAAAGTCAGAATAGAGGTTACCTCAAAAAGTGGTGATAGGGCTGGCTATGTAATTTTCAGGGCCCAGTGTAAAATGAAAATGCAGGACCACTTGTCCCAAGATTATAAAAAATTTCAAGATAGTAACTGCAGAGCATTAAACTAAGCACAGAACACTAAGCATGGAGGCCTGTAAAACTGCTCAGGTCACACACCTATGAAGCCACCCCTGTGTGAGAGAGAGAAGCTTTCTATCAGTGAGGGGTATGCAGAATGCTTTAGGAGGTTAGTAGTCTTGACGGTATTGCTACCTGGGCACTTGCTTGCAATTATTTGTGAATCTTTCATATAGTTTTATGCACTCTTCCTTAAGTGTTTTTATATTTCACAATTAAAAAGAAAAAATCTAACCATGTCTTCTCTCCTGTGTCAAGCATACAACATTTAATAGTCCAGGAGAAAGAATTTGAGTGGCCAAGTTCAGATCAAATGCCCTTGTTCTGGCTACAGTTACTACTGCTTTAGGGACCATTCTAATTTAAATCATAAAACATATTTTACAATCCTGACATAGGAACTATTCCTTCAGCTTCCAGAGTGGGAAGTGGGTACTTAGACTTATTAACTTCTAAGATCACACACCATGAAGGAAATAATTCTCTACAAAAACAGTAGATGTATTAGGGTAGAGAATAGTTCTACCAAATTATACCAAGTTATACCGAGAAATACCAAAGTACACAGCACAGATCAAATTAGAAAAGAAGGCTTTACTACAGGCTCCTTTTTTACATTTAATAATCATTTGTTGATTTTCAAAGTTGAATGCCCTGTGCTGGGTAATATATAAAGAAAACAAAGTTGAAAAACCTTCAAGTTACATTAATACGTCACTAAGAAAAAAGGAGAAAATCCCTCTAAGGAAAATTTACTTACAAGGAAATCATATATGAAGTGCTTAGAAACTAAAGATAGTGTCAGACACATCCAGGGTCATTATTATCACATTGCATATTGCATACTTAAGGCAGCTTCAGACCTGTGAAGATGGTCTCAGAAACCCAAACCCTGCTAAAAGGGCCATTTCTTCCACAGCAAGCTTGTCCTCAGAGTTAACCTAATCACAGACATCATCATATTTTTGGCCAAACTGGAACAGCTGAGGAGCACAACTACACACATTAGATTCATGAATATGCAAGGTTGCCAAGTGGGGGCTCACGAAGAGGCAGAAATCTGGAAATCCCATTAGCGACAGATGCAGTCTAGCATGAGTGTCTGGGGGAGGAACTGGCCACAGCCCTTGGGATGAAGGTAGATTTATCATGGATCATGACAGCCACTCCAGATCAACCAGGAGACCAGCATAAGGGGCAGAAGCGTCACAGGGAAAGAGTAGATAAAGCCAGGCAGGAAGCAGTCATACACTCGCCCCAGGGCAAGGCAAGGAGGTAGTTGTTGGAGATAAGCATTCAGTTCCTTGGAGATTCTCTAACCTGACTATGAGTTAGGAACCTGAGTGCCTGAGTTTGAATCCTACCTCTACCACTTCACCTTTGGCAAGTTACTTGACCTGTCTGTGCTTTGGTTTTCAATCTGCAAAATGGGGATTACACATTCAACGGTTGTTGTGATTTAATGAGATAATACATACACTGGCAATAGTAATTATTGTTATTGTGTCCCATCTAACATGAGGGATTGAATGGAAGGATAGCTGGGTCTCTTTCTAATGCTAACATTAATAATCTTAAAGCAAAAATACTTAAGACTTTGGATTTCTATTAAAGAACTAACTGCTCGATTGAGGGCATTACCTGGGTGTGCATTTTCATTTCTGTTTTTATACCTATGAAAATCTGATGATATTCTCACACTGGCTCATGTGAAAGACAACTGTTTTGACCTAGCCACTTTAACATTTATAATCAGTGTAGCCAACTGTTGAAAAAGAAGGGAAACTTGGAGACCTAATTTGTCTATTTTTAATTAATCATACCTTTCACAGAGAGTTCATTCATGAAGGACTGAACTGAAGCTGAAAGGGGCACAGAGAAATGTGAAGATGGTCACATGACGGGGGGATTCTGGATTTAGAAGTCCAACGTGGAGATTATACTCACTGAAAATATTCTTAATGTATATTTTCGTGGTAAATTGTTCACATTCTTTTCATAGTTCCTGACCTCAGCTATTCCCTTTCCTCCACTGTGGTTAAGGGTAAGATTCAGGAATGGATAACTTTCAGAGAACTGAGGAGACAGGACTTTGCTTGTGGTCACAAAAAAAGCGGGGGAGAGGGGATTTCAATTGCTTCCAAGTTGGTTTGTGAGAAGTCAGGGGCAGGGAAGTCAGTGGAGGAGGTCTCTCCCAGGGCCCAGCTGAGGCTCCAGCTCCCCATTGGTTTTAATTTGGCTTGTGGTTCTGTAGGCCCAGGGAAAACACAAACTTGCACTAATGTAGCCCAGGCAAAATTCTGGAAGAAAAAAAGCTTAGACATTTTGTACAAACTACAAAAAATAAGAGCACTAAATTGCAAGAGCAAATGAGACTTTCCTAATGGAGGAACTGTCGTTTCTCAAAGCCAATAAAAGAGTCCTCAAATACATCTTCAAAGAACTTGATTGTTTATTGTGGTGTCACATTTATGACTCACGTCAGTAGCAGTCAGCTAATATCATTGTAAAACTCTGATTTATAGGCACTTATATTGGATTTTTTCCTCCTTCCAGGACCTCAAATTTGACAGGACCACCTCCAAATTTGTGTGAGGAATTTCTGTTGTAACTGGGGACTGTGGGTGTCCAGTGGCCAAGATGGAAACTGTCAGTGACAGTTTTACATATTTTATTTTCTTTCGGGGGCAAAAGTCACATGCATATGATTGAAGTCTTGGTAGGGGCTCTTTCTGTTTCCATTACATTGAAAACAGCTACAAAGAATTTCCCCGGAAAAAGATCTCTGATAAAATTATAATAAATCACTGGGACTGAACCCAGATGGAGAAAACAATGTGCTTTTTGAAAGTGGAAATCTTCAGATTCTTCAGCAATATTTTCGTAAATTAATTGTTTAAACATAGAGGCAGGCCACAAATTGGTCTTGTGAATCACGCAGATCACCAGATTTCTGAGGCAAGGGATTGGAAACAATGACGACAGTAATCCGGCAAATGTTTGACTTCTAAAACCCACCCTCTCTTCCCCCACCCCCCAAGGAAGAACTACTCTTTCAGAGCCAAATCCTGACTTCAGGGCTGTCCACAATCCTGCTCTCTGAAAGCACTGCAGAAAACCAGGGGTGGGGGATTGATGGGGGAGGGGGGATGGAAGGCAATCATTTAAAAGATATCACATTCAGTTTTATTAAAAAACCAAAACAGCTGGGGCATTGATTTGCAAGCTCTGTAATGCCATTGGTATGCCTGACCTGGCCAAGATATTAAAAAGATATTTAAGGAAATGTCAGTAAGTGTCTCAGGCACAAGCTTTGGCATATTCAAACAGCATTATGCTGCTTTGGATCATTTGTCTTCCTTTATGTTTCACTATGTGGAGAGAAGGGGAGGGAACATTTACAAAATGATTTATTGTGACACATCCCTTCTAATGACAGCATGTGCCACTTGCCAGCCGTCCTGGCCGATCGGTCCCCTCCCAGATGCTCTGCCATATGTCCCGTGTTTGGCACGAGCAACAGTTGTGTCAGTGGAGGACGGTTCCTGAGATCTGGGTGTTTCTAACAGAATTCCTAGACAGTTCTGAGGTTGCTGGCTCAGGTAAGAAAGGTAGCAGGAAAGGCCCCATCAGTTTGGGATTCAGTGTGTTTAAAGATGCTCGAGCAGTATAATCGCAGGACTCGATGAGGCCCACTGTCTCCTCTGGTCTGGGAGAACTGCTGAGAGAGGAGCAGTGCAGCTTTTCACTGCCGCGGGGCTCCCCGCTCAGGTTCTCCTCTTTCTTGCCTCACTCCCAGCTGGCTGCTCTCTGACATCCGGCAGCAGCCGTGTCCCTCAGTTGCCAGGACGTTGCATCTCAGCTCTTTCTCAGCTGCACGCATTACTGCTCCCTTTGTGGGAGCAGCTGCTGCTGTGACCGTGTGCATTTCTAGCCCCTGCCTATTGCAACACCGGCCTAATTGCCTCTCCCTCATGGAATGAAATCAACATCTATTGAACACCAACTGTATATGAGACATGACTGTAGGCCCTAAGAAACTATAGAAAGAAATTTGGTGTATGATGGGTGTGTGCCTCAAAAGGTCTATAATCTAGTTGTGAATTTATTACCATGTATGTCCTGGTAAATGTTAGACAAGTTTCTAAACTCCTTTGTAAAACAGAGAAGGATACTAGTACATAAGATTGCTATAAATTTATGTGTGCAATATGCTTAGAATAGTACATGACACATAAAAAGCACTCAATAAATGTTAGCTAGTTTGGAGCTCTAGTTGAAGGGAAGAGAAAAAATTAGAGAAGTGAAACAATATTTATCTGTCAAACCCTGCAATAAAAATTTCCTATATAGTAACTTAATCCTCACAATATCATGTAAGGTGAGTATTATTATTACCCTTTTATTTTTGAGTGAAAGGAGGCTCTGCCAGGTTGATAATTTGTGCAAGTTTCCGATGCTGGCAGAGCTCACATCCAATACCACTCTGTACCAAAGCCTATGATTTTGAAAAGACAATTAATTTAAAATGTAAATAATGTTTCCAAAACACTAGAAGATGTCTGGCAAAGCTGATAGATTTCCTGATAAATGGCATGGGGAGACAGGCCACATGGAATAACAAGGAAAGAAGGCTACCTTTCTTTGAAAAGCTGGGGCTGGAGGATTTCCTTGAGATATGAGCACACTTTTGGAAATGGCCAGCACAGACCGGTTTGCTGTGCGAGCAGTCATGTGGAAGGGTAAAACTGCCCACGTGTCTAAGAGATGAAGCACAAACTATTTGACCAAAGCTTAGAGCTCAAAAAAGTCTAAAGCTGACAGGTTTGAACACTTTCCTGTGGATGGTGGG
Source organism: Macroglossus sobrinus (assembly GCA_004027375.1). NCBI lineage: Eukaryota > Metazoa > Chordata > Mammalia > Chiroptera > Pteropodidae > Macroglossus > Macroglossus sobrinus. The sequence goes on along the minus strand of PVKZ01002868.1, from coordinate 145,404 downwards.
GGTCAACTGAGTGTCTTAGCAGTGCTTTAGAATATTTTGCTTTGCAAGAGTATCTAAAGTCAGTTAGGAGGCTATTACAATCCTCTTAACAGGAGATATCAGTGAGGATGGTGGCAGAGGTAACAGGTAAGTAGGAAGCAAAAAAGGTGATGGAAGAGGGTTAACAAAGGTACACTCTGCAGAGATCCAGGCAGGGACTCTGCCATCAGAGAGAGAGTCATTCTTTAGCTCTTACCACCAAGTGGCCTGAAGGGGCAGAGGGAGAGGATCAGTTCCTTTACTCAGGGAAGGGAGTAGAGTGGGGAGGGTTGCCTGGTAGAGCTGTGACTCTGGGTGGAGGGACAGAGCTAGCTTGCCATAACCGGTAGGGAAGAAGCCAGGAAAATAGATACTCATCTTTCCCTCCTCCCTCCTCTCCTGCCAGTGCCCTTGGTCAAGAGAGCCCTTTGTCATACTGCATATAGGCCAGTGTTCCTGGGCAGAGAACAGAGTGGAGAGTGGACCCTGGAGTTGCAAGCGGAAGACATCCAACACAAGAAATGTGTTATGGGATTAGGTCACTTACACGGTGCAGTGACTGACCCACAGAAGATACTGAACACTTGATGGTTATTATTACTTCTTACTGTTTTTCCTGCTTTCATTGGCTTGGTCTCCATGTGTCCAACTCAGCCCATCTGGTCTCATTGCAAATGAAAAAGTTTTCAAATCCCTGCAGTAGTATGAGAAGTGACTCACCAAAAAGTCAACTGAGTTTTTTGCCTGGAATCCTTGGCCTCTATTTTTTTAAAGTAAGTTTCCTTAAAAAAAAAAAAAAATGAAGCTTTAAAAAAAAAGGAGACTTGAAATCATCTCTTTAAAACACAACCTTTGTGATTTGTTTTATTGGAAAGTTCTTAACAGAGGAAAGGGGCTTGTTTGTTTAGATTGCTATGCAACAGGCGCTGAGTAAATGGTTTCTCAGCCTTTATTATTTTAAACTTCACACAGAAGAAAATTGATCCAAGTTTAAGAGAGGAGAAATGGAATATAGACTCTAGTGTTTTCAAAATTCAAAATGAAATTGCAAATAATAAAACCTTAAAACAAAATTTCACATATAGAAAGCTATCTTTGCAATTTTCACTTTCAAGGTAAAATCAATAAAAAACATGTTTTCATATACCCAGGTTTTCCCCAGCCAATTTATACACTACACTCCAAATAATTACTGAAATGTGAAAATGTATCCCTTTCAAACAAATATCCGCAAAAGGTTAAGTGGCTCTGGAAGAATTCTCTCTCATCTCCCTTCCTGGCCCTCAGCAGGCACAAAGGACTAGTAGGCAGACGCAGTCAGAGGTGGAGAGAGAAGGGGACAGATGCTCCTCAGATTCTCACCCTATTTTAAGCTCAATCCTCAGCTTTGTTTACAAAAGCTTTAAATTCCCCATTGAACTATTTTTTATTACACCAAAAGGTTTCTGTTTGACATTCATGTTGGTGCAGACTCTATCAGATTGGCAGCCTTGATGTAGTCTCTGAATTTTCTGTCCAAGCTCAAGGGGCCAGTGCACATGAGTAGAGTGCCCTGAACTCGGTTAAATCAGACATCTGGAAGGCAATGGTGGGGAAGGAGCACAAAGGTTAGAAGAAAAATAACACTCAGTAGCAACCAGCAAAACAAACTTTTGTCTGGAGCAACAAGAAGGCACTGCAATCACTCATGTGGCACCAGCTCATCGTTTACAAAAGAATGTCTTACTGCTTTATCCAATGTCAGAATATACAAAAAAGTACAACAAAGTAAATAAAAATAATTAAAATAAGCTACCCAAAGACTACCAATACTTTGATACAGTCTCTTCCGATTTTTTTAACACATGCATATGCATATAAGATTACAAAGAAATACAATAAATATTTTTCCAACTAAAAAAAAAAACAAGATTATTTCACACATAGATTTATATCTTACATTTTAAGCCTAACATTATATTTATGTGTTTTCCCATATCATTCAATATTCTCAAATGGCTATTTTTTAAAAATTAGCTGCATAACATTTTGTCATGCAGACATAGCATAATTTATACACTACACATTAAGTGATTATTTAAACAACCTCATAGTGTTGGCATTTGTGTTGTTTCCAATTTTTACTGATACAAATAATATTTTGATGAATATCTTTGAAAAAAAATCTAGATAATTCTGTTCCTAGGATAAATTCCTAGAAGTGAAATTACTAGGTGAAAAGCTCTTAAAACGTAGATCCCAAACTGCCATCTAAAAGTTACGCCAACTCTTGGTCTTGTGAGAAGCTTAAGAAAATGCTTCCTTCATTACACCCCACCATTCCTGAGAATTATCATCTTTTAAACTTTTTGCCTATTTGAGAGGTAGAAATGGTACCTTGATATTTTCAAATTTCATTTTCTAAACATTTATTTGTCATGTCAAACCTTTGACATCTTTGAAAAAACTAAATGAACTTTAGACTGCCAACTCCCTGAGAAAATATATACTTCACAGAATATATGCTTTACAAAATCCTTATCAGCCTTTATTTTAATAATAATGCCAAATACTGGGTTCTCTCCTGTCCTGTTTTGAAATGTAGTCATACCAGCTTTCAAAGCTGGCGTGCCCTGACACTGGCACCGTGCACAGACACGGGCAGGTTTCTAACCCTGAGTGTCACTGTGAGCCCACACGGTGATGGGACAGAAACATGGGACTGAGTGACATGGGATTCCACCAGCAACCTAACATTTATTCACCTCTCATATGTCGAGGGTTCCTAATCTTCTTGCCACGAACCCTTTGACAGTCAGCCAGGTGAATCTACAGATCCCCTCTCAGAATAATGCCTTTAACAGCATAAAATAAAATATATAGAATTATAAAGGAATTGAATTATATTGAAATTTTATTATAAAAATAGGTATAAAAATCTGTGGCATAGTAATATATGTGCTTAGTTATTAAGCACTGAATAAAAGATCCCGTAACAGATTTACCATAAGTACAAAGTGGTAATGAAGGTAAAGATATTTCAAGGTATCTACCCCAATTGATATAATATGAGAATACTTTTTATTTCTATTAGTGACAGAGTCCAAGTACTGCAGCTATTGTCATGGTTTTTTGCCTGCATTTGTAACAAAGGAAATGCCACCTTTCACTGGGAGGTTAGTAAAAGACGTAATTTTCTTCCCCATCACGGAACATCTGAGTTCTCTCCATGGACACATGGTCACATGAAATACCCTGAATGTAGGAAATGATATAAATGCATTTATCCTTACCTCCTCCCCCTTCTAGAAATGTGACATTTTCTCTGGGCTCTACCCATTATTTTTCTTGCTCTAATTACTACCATGCTGGGAAGCTGCTGGAACAAGGCAGTTGGGTTGGCCACAGTGGAATATCTTAGTCAAAGGGTTGAAGCCACTGTGTTAAAAATATTGGACTTGAAATTGCAGACATATGCTTTCTGATGCTGTGTCTAGGACTGTTCCACCATGCCTGAGAGGTAGGAGCATTCTAGTTACAGCTTTGCCACTGACCATCTGACTGTGAAGAAGCCCCTTGACTTCGCTGAACCTCACATTTTCTTAGCTCAAAAAAATAATTTTGAGAAGACATTCTCTAAGTTCCCCTTCCAGCTCTAACATATATCTGACTTTAAAACTTTTAAAAACTGCCATTGTATTTTGATGACTAAAGTATCAAAAGAGTTCTTTAGCATCCGGAACAGAAAGCCTTACCTCTTTTCTAAAATGAACTTTGTTTCTTTCGCTGTCCCTGTCAGTCTCCTTTTCTATTTTTCCTCATCTTCCTTCTAACCCCAGAACTTTCTTGTCCTTAAAGCAACAGAACCTGAATTCTCACGCTGGTTCTGAAGTAGAACTCAAGCTTTCTCTGGAGCTTCAGTTTACCACACTGCTTCCCCCCACCACGTCTGAAGGCCTAGGACAGCCTTTGCTCATAGACCATCCTTCCTTCCTCAGTAGGTATATTTTTCTTCTTGTGCTTTTCCCCCCAAGGCCTTAATCGGAGCCTTCTTAACTCTGTGTATTGTTGTACTGAACGAGTTGAGTAAAGTATTCTGTTCTCCTACTCAGAGTTCAGAGTAAATGTTTCTCAGGAATTTTCCTTCCCAATCACCCAGAATTTTTAAACACTTGGCATTCTGCTCTGTCTAAGTAGTCGAGGCCAGATTCAGGGAGGACCTGAGCTGTAGGTGTCACATTGAACAGGAGTGTCGCGTGAATGAGGGGCCTGCCAGGAGCACCGCAGGCTCCTTGGGCCCTAAGAGTACCAACAACGCTAAAGGGAGAGGTGCAGAGGCCGCACTGCTCTTGGCAAGCCCAGGCAGGGTTCCCTTTGATGTGAAGTCTTGCTTGATATTGCTTTGTGTGTCTGCATTTGTCCTTGGCAGGCAGAAGGCAGTTCCTTTCCAACAGTGAGGTGCCCTTGAGTATTGCTGCCATCCACTGAAACAGTGATGCATGCAAGCAGTTCCCAGGGTGACAGGGGAGACTGGGTGAGGCTGGGGCTGGTGCTGGGGGTGGGGAGGACACTCAAGGAAAGTCCAAGTGCCAAGGATGTTAGAAAGGAAGCTGAGACAGCACCAGGCTTCTCAAAACATTACATCTTGTAGAGGAACAATTTGAGAGGCGTACAGAGTAATTAGGAGCAAAATATTAATATTGATTTCCTTTGATTAAAACTCAAAGAATTTAGAAATGTGGACTGAAACTGCCTCAAGTTAGCCTGGGGTCAAACAGTGGCTTGTCTGTGTTAATATTCACAATTGGCTAGACTTTTCTTAGGTTCTGATGAATATCTTAGTGCTGTTCTCTAAGTATTTCCATTTCTTCACCCTTTCGAGCACAAGGTAGATAGCACGACCTTATGATCGTATAGACCATGTGACTATTTCTGGACAATGAGTAGAAGTGACATGGGTCTCTTTCTGGATGGAGTATTAGCAATACAAGACCCTCCAGAGCTCTCTTCTCTGGAATGGAGACTACCAGTATTTGAGATGAAACTTCTTCATCAGCCAGAGTCTTTAAGTAACTATAATGTCAGAGTCCTCCTGCCAATAAGAGACAGGTAGCATGGGCAAGAAAGTAAACTTTTTCATTTAAAGCCACTAAGATTTGAAAGCTGTTGGTTATAGCAGCATAACTGAAAGTACTGTGATTGCTAAAGGCCTAGAAGGGTCTCTTTTCCTTGTCCTGACGCACTCACAGAAATTAGAGATTGAATTGCATTAAACTGATCCTCCACTTCCTTGAGAAACTCTCCTACCTTGTTTAGGCAATAGGAGCTTTCACAGCCAGGGAATTTCTCTAGGCAGTAGAAGCGTTGTCAGTCTGTCTATCGCTGCATCTAAAAGCCTTAAGCTCTGAGAAGCTCGAAATGTAGATAAGAGCCGTGGTAGGTCTCAGAAGATGCAGAAAAGTGTTCATTGAGACTTGCTTAGCCTAAAGGGAGCCAAGAGAAAAGCTTCATTAACAGAATGCATGAATCGTCTATTTTCATATATTTTTGTGGTCAGAGGGCTTTAGTCCCTGAGAAGGTTTTAATGTATGAATAGAAAAAGTAGAAAAGGCAAAGGCAAAATGTAGTTGGAGAACTCACAGACTGAAAAAGATCCTGAAAGAATACTGGCTGGAAATCAAAAGAGATGCAAGCTAGAATACAGAAGATGACCGGAAGCTCTGGTCAGGCATACAGAATGGGACATTGATCAGAGTTTAGTGAAATGCACAAAGGGCTGCAGCTGGTCCAGAAAACTTCAAGGAAGATGTTGTTTCCAAGAACTACTGGACTTTTTGAAGAAAAAATAGAGTGGTGGGTGAGGAGAAGGGAGATATAGCCCGAAGCCCTCTTGGAAAATGATCTAAAAGCCAGGTCAAGATGGCATTACCAAAGGGCATTATAGAAGTTTGGCCAGAGAGGGGCCCAGGAGAGTGTTAAATTTTTAGGTAAACATATAAGATGAGAAGGGAAAGATCGGTGATTCAGAGTAGGCTGATAGAGAAAGATTTTAAAAGTAAAGAAACTAATGCTAAGAGAAGTACTCCAGGCAAAATGTTCTAGGCAGATACCAGAGGACAAAGTGACAGAAAATGACATCAGTAGTAGCATTCGGGGTAGGGATGGTGTTGGGGTCTGAGAGGCCAAGAAAAGGAAAACTGCAAGCTTCCGTATGGGGAGGACTGGATGGTTACTCGGTTGTGATGGGGTTAAAACTGCCCTCCAATGTCACTGCTTGTGTGCCTAGGATGGAAGCCCCCATTTGAGCTGGGTACACTGCTGTGCAGAATACAGATTCTAATTTTCCTCTTCAATTAGATGTGACCACTGGGGGAAAAGGAACATAAGCAAAATGTCATGTGTGATTTCCTTAAAGAGAGGAGACAAGCTCTTTTTTTTCCTCCCTTCCTACTGGCTGGAATGCAGATATGATAGAGCGAGCTAGAGCAGTCATCTTGGACAATGAAGCAGAAACATATGTCCAAAATAACAGAACTACAAAAGGAAAGAGCCTGGGTTCCTGATGGTTATGGGTCCACCATACCATTCCTCAATCACTTACCTCTAAGTTTTATTTATGTGAGAGAAAGAAATATACATCTACTTCACTTAAGCTACTGCTCTATTGAATCTTCTGTCATTTATAGATCAACTTCATCCTGAATGATTCAAGAAGTTATCTCTGACTGGTAGAATTATGGGTGATCTTATTTTCTGTACAGTATTTCCCCCTTACCCACAGTTTTGTTTTCTGTGATTTCAGCCACCCATGGTCAACCACAGGCTGAAAGTATTAAACAGAAAATTCCAGAAATTAACAATTTATAAGCTTAAATTGCATTCTGAGTAGTGTTATGAAATCTCATACAGTATCATTGCATCCCACCTGGGGATGTGAATTACCCCTTTATCTAGTGTATCCACACTATTCATATGCTCCCCATCTGTTAGTCACTTAGTGGCCATTTAAGTTATCAATCAAATCAACTGTTGCAGTATCACACTGCTTGTGTTCAAGCAACCCTCATTTTACTTAATAATGGCTCTCAAGCCATTCACACATATAACTTTTATTACAGTATATTGTTATAATTGTTCTATTTTTTATTAGTTATTGTTGTTAATCTCTTACTATACCTAATTTATAATTAAACTTTATCATAGATACATATGAATAGGAGGAAACAGCATATATAGGTCTCAGTACTATCCACAGTTTCAGGCATCCACTGGGGATCTTAGAATCGATCTCCTGAGATAAGACAAGAATATTGTATTTCCCAAGTTTTCTACAATGAATATATATTATTTTTGTAATTGGGAAAAAGTGGGTTTTTGTTTGTTTGTTTGTTTCTGTTTTTTTAAGGTTGATGAAAGAGAACTGAGAATGAGGGCTTACACTGAATGAGGGCTTAGACTGAAAGGCATATTGATGCGTCTCTCCCTCTGCTCTGCAAGTTTCCTTGTTTCCTGTTCCTGTCAGTGTTTAGCACAAGAAAAAGAAATCATTTTAGGCGTCCTGAGTAAAAAGGAATTTAATACAGGCGCTACTAAATCATTGGGAAATCTGCAGCCATGTAAATGAGGAGGCCCTGTTGGACAGAAAGATCATGCTGCTGCTAGGTTTGGTTGTCACCCTGTGAACCAGACAGAGGTCAGGAGTCATTGTCAATACCCAGAGGTCAAGAAACTGCTGCCAGTCTCACCGTTGTCTCAAATTTATAAAGCTGTTCACTTGACAGTGGGATGTGAAGTCTATCCACAGCGGAAACTCATTTCTGCTAAAACCTGCCATTGCTGTAAAAAAAAAAAAAAAAAAAGAAAAAGTAACCTCCATCTGAATTTCATCTTTCAAATCTCCTGGGAGGCATCCTGAACCCTGGCAGCAAGAAAGCCTGAGAAATGTAGTTGTTAGACTTCCAGCCCCCGAGATACAAGGAGCATGCAGAAGGGGGCAAATCTGAATGCTGAGTGCCAACAGAACACATCTGGTCCATCCCTTGACTGCTCCCTGTAAGAGGTCAAATATCCTCAATAATTTTCTTAGATGGCTTTCCTGCTCACGTATTTCTCCAGAGCCGATTAAAAAAAAATATTGTCGTATATTTATTACATCCTAACATCGTATTAGGCACTTCAGAGCGTATAAAGTGATAGCGTGGTTCAGCTCATCTGACGCCTCATCCACTCAAAAAACATATGTTTTGTGTCTATCAGGTACTCAAAAAAACATTGATGACTCCTCATTATCTACCAAATAAAGTCCCAGTGCCTTCATTTAAACCTAACAGATTCTTCAGAATCTGACCTCAACTTATATTTTTGACTTAATGAGCTTATGGACCAGGAAAACTGTATTGTTTTCTACTCTCTAAACATATGCCTCTCTTTTCTGCCACCAACACATTAGCTATACTGTTCCTCCTCTCTAGAATGTTGTTCTTTCCATTTCCCTTTGTCAAAGTGCTGCTGATCTTTTAGTGTCCAGCTCAAGTGCCACCACTTCTCTGAAGCCTTTATTGATGTCGTACAGCTGGAGATAATCCTTCACATCAGCATCCCCTGTACTTGATCTATATCCCTGCCATGGATTTTAAACAGCCCATTTTCTATTATAGCTTTTCATGTAAACATCATTTCCTCTCTAGTAGACCATGGTCTATAGCACAGCAAGGATTATTTCTTATTTATTTTTGATCCCATATAGTGCCATGGTGTTTATTGAATGAATAAACGTACCACCTGGAAGATAGTTATTACTCTCAAAGAGTTTATAATCTAATAGTGGGAATATTTTTAAAAGCTCATCATTCTGTTTCTTAGCATATGAAATCTGAAATTCTTTGCCCAGAATTTCATGCTCTAACTAACTGACATCTTAAATCTTAATTCTTTAAGTTTCTATGACAATAAATAAGCTTTTTTGTTCTCTCCATGGCTCTTGTTCATCTTTCATTTCTTGTGATTCTTGCAGCTAACTATGTAATTTGTATGATGTTATTTTCTATTTGTGACTAAACACCAAATAAGATGGGAATGCTTCTGTAATGTCAATAGCAGTAAAAAACAATTAGCAAATTGTGTTTCTGTTTCAAATCTAAACCAACAGTTAATGCAAGAGATGTAGCTTAAATAATGAATATACATAGGTACATTTTAAAGTTTCATGTCAGAAAACCCTGTTCAACTCTTTATTTAGCAACACCTCCAATTTGATAAAACAAGTCATAGACCTTAATCCTTTTTATCAAGCAAAAGACCTTAAGTGTGAAATTAGACAAGAAAGCATTATAATTAAATCGTAGGGGGTTTTTGCCCAATGTAGAATTTACCCTTTATTAAAACAATAGTGATGTAAATGTTCTGCTTTCTTTTCTCAGATATATGTTTTATGTGCCATGCCCCACAACTAGTTCACAGATTCTTCAAGGGAAAGTACATCTTCCTTCCCCTGAGCCTTAGACCCTCTAGTGTCTAGCCCATTGCACCTACTATTCCAGTCTTCGAACAGTAAGAATTCAAATACTGCTTAATTCAAGTAATTACTGCTGAAAATAACAGGAAGTAATCATTGATTTCTTTGTGTAATGCTATCCCTCCTAATATTACCTAAGCAACTACCATCCACTGTTTAACAACAACAAAAAATATTTTTGGCTTTCTCCAGCTGGAGGCTATTGTGAATAAAGCTGCTATGGCTTTTCCTATACAAGTCTTTTTGTGACCATGTTTCCATTTCTCTTGGGTAATCAGTCACCTTGGAGTGGAACTGCTGGGTCGTGTGGCAAGTGTATGTTTAACATTTATAGAAGCTAGTAGACTGTTTTCAAGAAAAATAAAAGCCCAATTTCATGACAGGTGGATGGACAAAAAAATTCTGATATAAGGGTCTAGTGGAATACCACTTGGTAATAAAAAGAAATGAACTGTTGTTATGCTCAACATCATGGATGAATCTCAAAAATACTGTGCTGAGTGAAAGAAGCCAGAAGAGGACGTACTAGACGATTCCATTTTTATGACATTCTCAACAAGACAAAACTATTGTGTGAAAAAGCACTTTAGGAGTTTCCTAGAACTGGGGATGGTGGGAAAATTGTCTGCAAAAGAACATGAGGGAACTTTTTTTGAGTGATAGAGATATTATTTATCTTGATTGTGGTGGTGGTTATGCATATTTCTACATTTGTCAAACTCATGGGATTATCTATTTAACAGAGATGCATTCATTGTATATAAATTACATCTCAATAAAGTTTATTTAAATGAAAGCTTAAAAAATATTTTTTCTCTAAATTTTTTAAAAAAACATACCTCAATCTATTATGAAAAATAACGCAGTCTGAGTAGGCTCACAGCCAGCAATAAAGCTACATAATCTGGGCTGTGCATAATTGAGATAGAGACAAAGTGCTAGGGGACTATAGTAGAAAGAATAATTACTTCTTCTTGGGCTCATCTTCACCAGTCAGTGAATGTTTATCCATTAAGCATGTGTGTTGGTTATACTTCTGAATTTGTAGAAGGAGTACTTAATTCTCTTTGCTTACTAGTTGGTTTTGAAAGCACATATATCTGCCCTTATCAGCAATAAAGGCTTCTGTGCTCCAGGTAGGTTTGTGCTGGAGATTATAGTCTTAAACTCCCTGCACTCCCATTTTTATCCAAAGTTCAATTGTGAGACATAATATTTATGAAGGAGTGGTTCATAAGGAGTGGTGTTCATACATTATTCAAGATAGGCTAAATGTGACTCTTGGATTAAACCAGATTATAATGGGGTTGTGAACTTGATGTATTGCTTGATTCCTTATAGACCTACCTTCTCCCAATTTTTGTTTTTAGCTAAGCCATCAGCCCAGAGAGAGAAACAGGAAGTTCCATGAAACATTATAAAACTTACTGCTGCATTTTCTAAAAGGATTGATGTTTAGGGCACATCACAGTATCCTCCTTTTGAAGACACCCAGGAGTGAGGTTGCCCAACAACACAAAAAACTGTTTATGTCATTTATAGAAGACAAGAACCCAAAGACACTCTCGAGGCCTTCACTTTTTCAGCCCCTCATGGTCTAGTTTTGGCCATGAAACACAGAAGGAAGTCTGCGAGGACGTTGCTTTCCTGACAGAAATCCATATGGAGGAGAGCTCTCTAGCCTGTCCTTACCTCTTCTCTCTGCCTTGTTCACAGATGTGATGTTGAGGTGCTACAGCTCACTTGAAGCAAAGAGGCTACAAAAGTGATGAAAAAGCAATACCCTAAGGATAGTAGAGAAAACAGAAAAAAAAAATGGGTCTTTGATAACATGACCAAACAACTGCCCACCTATGAATTTCTTGTTAAATGAGAAAAATAACCACTAATTCACATAAATTATTTAGTTTGGTTTTCTGTTACTTGCAGCCTGACACCCCCTAAACAATAATTCAACAACCAAATTCACTTTTATTTTTTCGGATTGTTATATGTCTAGTAATTAAGAATGCCTCTGTTTCAGCTTTGGCCACGAGGAAGTTACAAAATTATAATTTATGTCTATCTACCATGGTACTATCTTCTCTGTTAATTCTTGTCCCTGAATTTTGTCTTTTTATCCATGTTTTCATTTTACCCTGACTCTTCCAATATTTATTTTATTTTCCATTATATAATTTTATAAGTTAAATTTTTCCCCTAGAACCCAGCAAAGTATAAATAATGCATAAACAAACCCCAAATTCAAACTCTGCTGGGAGATTGAGGAAGTAGTTGTTTTAATAAAGTCTTCACAGTGGTACAATATCTGTGTCTCACTAGTTAGTTACTTACATTCAGTAATTCCAATAATTCTTAAAGTTGTAACTGAAGTGAATCAATAAGTAGTTTAAATACTGGCCTATTCAAAATTGTATCTCTATAAAATTCAGAACTCTAAGATTTTAAATTAGGGCAAACACAGACTTTAGAGATATTTAACCCTCCCGACATAAGCAAAATTTTGTTTGTACACACAGATATGTATTATTTTCCTGAGTAGAGTCTGAGGTTTTCATCAAATATGCAAAGTGTATTATTCCAAAAAAGTTAAGAACTTCTGGGCTAACTTATATTTGCCTTTTTGAGTCCCCTTTCCCTGAAATCACCATTGTGTTCATTTGGGATTTGCTTTTATATCAAGACCTTAAACTTCTGTCAGAATGTTGGTCCTTGCTTCATTCTGGGAGTGCACACTCAAATAAAGTTAGTTGACTTGCATTGATTTTTAATTATTTACACCGCATTTGGTGTCTGGAATGGCAGTGTTGATCATTCTGGAAGCTTGGAATCCATCAGCTGCTTCTCAGTGGGATTGGTGTGTTGTAGACACACAAATCAAAGTAGTGTGAGGGAGGAGAAAAATCATTCCCTTCCAGGATAATGCATTTTTCATGAGAAACAGGTCATTATAGAACTATTGCCTAGTGCTTGCTCTTATTTTACCTCTTCATCCTTTCTCTCCTGTCAAATTATTTTGCTTCCTCCTTCATCGCTCACAGTGTTTCCTCTCTGGTTTATTACTCTGTATTTGATTATTTTACCATCTCCTTCTTTCTAATATATAGAAATAATTTCTACATAACATGTACCCTGAACTATTTTCTTGTGTATCTGACTTTTGTTCCTTTTTCCTCATATGGCATTTGTCTCTTTGTTAGCTATTGTGCATTATACTGTCACATTCCAGTGATACATTGCACAGATTTTCTGAAAGTTATAATTTCAATTCCCAACACATAAAAAGACAATTCTCATATCCTATTTTCCACGATATTATGATTTTCCCTGAAGATTTAATTTTACTGTCTATTGTAATATTTTCCTATTCCCTTTTACGTCTCTGAACACAGACTCAATAATTTACTTGTACCAGTGTTGTGTTCTGTCATGCAAATTCTGTGGCAATTTTCTCCTAAATGATGGGCTTGAAATGATCAATTCATCACATCTCTTAGCACAACTTCCTCTTCTCTGTTTAAAATCAAGAGTGGGTTCTTAAGAGAGCTGGAGATTTTTAAGGAAAGAGATTTCTGTTATGATAAGAGTGACTCCTGTAGGAGAAACACTATCTCAGTGAAAACTTCTTCCATGTTTTTGTTGAGAGTTTTTTTTTTTATTAAAGCAGCTGAGTAAGTTACAATTTTTACCAAAATTTGATTACGTGCAGAGAGTAAACATCTGGAAATCATCCTGGGTAATCAATGTGGATTTATATGGTGAATCAATGGCTTATATCATATGCTAGAGTTTAGAGATTATAATTTTAATGATCTGTACATTATTCATAAAGGTCTTTGTTTAAAATCTGTCTTTAAGAAGTAATTAGAATTCAAGGCATTCATGAAACAGGAAACTTGCCACTTTATTTCTTATTTTATGTACATCTCCCTCAGGACAGTGGGGTTGTTGGAAGGAGTTAAGTATTGGTTTGTTTCTGGTGTGTCTGCTTTTTTCTTTAACTCATTTATTTGTGAAATTTAAGAAGCAGTAGGGATACTAAGTGAGGCACGTAAGCTGGAAAACAATAAAACTTGAAAATTGCCCAGGTGTGAAATCCCCTTGAACTCAGGAATGCTTCCAACATCAAGTTCTCTATAAGCATAAACTATAAATGATAACATTTCAAAATAAATTTTTGAAGGAAGACTTATAATAGGAAATTTGATCATCTAAAATTAGCCAAACCTACCTTCTTCTTAACCTAAGATATTAGCTTACGTTGTTACTCAATATGACCTAGAATAATAGATTGCATCTCACCCTCATAGTAACTTGGCTTGAGCCCAAGAATTAATACATACATGACACTCAGACTTGCATCCAAGAAAAAGAAGTGTCATTCTTTCTTGTGAGCTGTCACAGAACAGTAAACTCCCACAGCTCTGTAATCCCAATTAATGTTTGTCGTTTTCACTGTATTCCAGTGTGAAAAATGCAGAGCAGCAACACTCTTTGCTGGGCTCTCAAGAGGCTGCAGTTTCAGGTGTGCTTCAAACACTCTATTCTGAGTCTTCCTTTCTAAAAGGGATTATTGTCTTCACTCTGAAAGTTGATAAAACAGCTGAGACAGAAAAGAAAAGTTAACCTAAAAAATATTTGTTTTTATTTTTTCATTTTACATGAGAGTGTTATGGATATAGGTCAGAAAATCCTAGAGGTAGGAGAATAATTTTTTAAAAAATGGTAAAACATAAAGAGAGGCGATGATGAGATGGAGGTGGGAAAAAATAATGAAAAGAGGAAAGAAAGCAACACAAAGGGGAGAAGCATATAGCAGAGCTGTACTTGGATTTGGTGGGACCTGGGAATTTTTATTTTTGGGGTTTCTCCCCCCGTAATAAATTTTAAAAATTAGATTTTAGTATAGCATTGGAATAAAGATGAATATAATTCTATTATGTATTAAAGTATTTTTTTAACCTAAAAGTTTTTTTTTATCTGATTTAAAAAAATAAAAGCATTTGCATGTGCTTCTAAAAGTATTGTGAGCCAAGGCTCTGTGCCCACAATGTCTAATGGATAAGTCGACCCCATAGAGGGAGTTGGGCAAGGAAAATAAGAAGGTAACTCTGCTCAGAAGTGAAGGGACAGAGTTAAAACTGGCAATATAAAAATTTAATAAGCACACATATTTGTGTATCTCCATCATCTAGATCTAAGTTATGTATTAAGTTATTCCTAACTGGGCCAGCTAAACTTTACTGAACATATGTGCTAAGCATATGACATGCTTTATCTCACTAATTCCACACACTACCCTGAAGTTAAGCAGAAGAACATGTTCCTTGAAGTTTTAGGGTGCCTCATTTGCACTAGCTTCTTCCAAGTCTCTGTACTCAGTTTTTAAGAGGGCCTTTCAAGACTTAAATGCTCAAACTCTACAAAACCTAAATCTGCCCATTCAGAGAGATAGACTGAATATATGCTCCCAATTCACAGTTGAGCTCATTGAAACACAGAAAGACCAAGTGATTTGTAGAATGCTTAGGGTCACAAAGCTACTTGTTGAAGGATAAACTCAGGGAGATTGAGTTCCACTGAAAATAAAAGTCTTGACTCAGGCTAGAATTCAGAATTGAATGTCTAAGGTGCCCAGAACTCCATTCTCACTCTACTTTTCCCAGATAATCTCTTTAACATCCCTGGCTCTAACTGTCATCAGCTGGCTTGTGATCAAATGTATAGTTTTAGCTGTGTTAGTCAGGATGCTTTCAAATGTTATTAACAAGATCCTCACCCAAATGATCACAAAAATTACAGAAATACTTACAGAAGAGACAGTTTAGAGGTAGTATAAACATCCAAGATGGCTGATGCACGAGGTCAACAATGTCCTCAAGTCAGCAGGTTCTCTCTGTCTCCACTCCGCAATCCACAGTGTTAGCCTCATCCTGTTGCTGGTTATCTTGGTGGCTGTTGGAAAGTTGTCAGGAGCACCAGGACTGTGAGCTTCTTCATCCAAATACACTGGAGGGAAAAGCCTGGCTTTCCGTAGCTTTCTCAGAAGCCTACTTCTCATTGACTCTCATTGAAGGAAATTAGATTACATGACTATCTATTCTTGAATCAATTACTGGCAAGTAGGATTATTTTTAGATCAGTACTTTTAGATCACTCAGGCCCATCTTTGCAAGGAGGTCAATTTCCCAAGTCACATTGATAGAGAAACTGATAGCTGTTGAGCAGTCAATAAAAATGCCCACAATGTCAACTTGAGATTTCATGTCATGAGTACCCAGTGGGGGTCTCTCCATTTTACTGTCCACAAATTCAGTGCAACTTGTCCAAAGTCAAACTCAGTCTTTCTCTAGAAACTGTTTCTTGTCCCATGTGCCTTATTTTATTCAGAATTACAAAACCAGAACCCAAAAAGCAAATTTCAACTTCTCTCACTCCCTCACCAACCCGTACCCAGTTATTCATCAAGGCTACCCATCCCGGTATCCTTGGCATCATCCCCTTTTCAGTCTTTACTTGAATTATTACAATACTCTCTTATATGGTCGCATTAACGTAAGTCTCCTTTGATTCATGTCTCTACTGCTACCAGAGTTATGTTTCCAGATGGAGTAATAAAGCAAAGGCAGATCAAGTCGCTACTTTATGTAATTTCCTTTAGTACTTCTCCCTTAGATTCTGGATATGGCTCATTTAATTATTTATTCAGTAAATACTTATGGGGATTTCCATATGTCAAGTTCTAAAATTGGTGACATGGATAAGAGGATGAGCAAAATAGATGTGATCCCTACTATCATAGGAGTTTACAGTCTAGGAGACTGTGGTTGGCATGGGATAGCAGTGTCCTGGAAGAATGTCCTAATCCAGAGAGCATAGCCATTGGCTAGTTTTTATAGAAAATCAGCATCTTGAGGTTGAATGGGAGGAAGATGCTAAAGAACAAAGAGCAGGACTCCCAGTGTTTCCAGAATTCCTTGTACCTTATTAAATTGCTCATTATATTATTTTCATAAGTTTTTTATGTCCCAGTCTCTCCCTTTAGACTATTGTTTTGTTTGATTTTGTATCCCCAAAGCCTAAATTTCTGTGCACTTCATTTTTCATTTCATCTACCTGTTTATATCTGCCTTCATTCTCCCATCCCCCAAAAAATATTTGGGGTTGCCTGATCCATAATAGGCATACAAAAAATGTCTTGAACATCTTTCTAACTTATAAAAAATGAGACCCAGAAAGGATAAAACTGTTGAGTAAGGTCAATCGGCCACATTTTCTCTGAAAGCTGTATAAAGTTGGAAGGGTTATCATGAAAGGTGCATTCTCCACAAAAGGAAGTGTCTGAGGACCGGCTGGGTATTGTAGGTCATAGATTATCCTTCAACCCAAGCTGATATTTTACAAGGCACATTACACATTCGTGATTTATAAGCCCTTAGAGAACTTTCTAAATACATGTATAGTGATTTTAATCTCTTAATTCAAGATTTTAGATATTTTAGGAAATTTTTGGTTAATGTCTCTGAATATTTATTTTAAAAATTAATAGATTATAGACAAATATATACTCTAATGAAATTCCAAAATTATGTTTAACTATATAATGTAAATTTGCCTTTTAGAATATGAATGTAGTATAACAGAAAAATACATTTTAATTTTTTTTTCCAGAAAAACAGTTTTAACTGAGTAAGTTGTGCTGAATGTTCTAAAAGAATAATGCACCTATGGGAAACCCCATGGAGCCAGCCGAAGATGTCAATGAGACAAGAATTAATCTTGAGGAATATTTTAATACACAGATGCTTTAATGAGTATGCAAAAATCATGTGAAATAGCTCTCATCAGCATCAACAAATATTTGTTAAACTTATTATGCGAATAGAATATTGAAGATATAAAAGCATTAAATATCCAAAAGTTGAATGTTGCCTCAGCATGCTCCTTGGATTCTTAAATACAATTTTTATTTAATTGAAGTTCATAACTTTTAATGGACATTTTACCTCTGAATTTTCATAAAATAATTGTGGGAAATTATTGTTTTTATTTAGACTTTGCAACCAAAAATTTTGGAATATGATTTGTATAGAGAAGAATGAAACCATACTTAGAAGAAAAAAAACTTTGAAAACATTTTGATAGAATTTCTCTCTCTTGAAAACCTTTTGGTCAACTTTATGAAATCTAGCTGAATAACACTGCATACATTCAACTTCATCTGTGACTTAATCAGTTTTTGTAGACTCTATAAGTATTCTTACCTCTCTAGAAGGTATCTTACCTACTCTAAGTCCATGGATGTATTACTATTTTTTTAAAACCACCTAGTTAAATGCCTCCTTTCTAGGCATTTTTTGCTTTGTGTAAATGATCTGCAAAGACCTCCAGTTCAACTCTCAATGACAAACAGAGCTTACTTGTCTAAAAATTTGTCAAGGCAAAATTCTATCCATAAATCTATTTTCAAGTTGAGCCTAGTATTTTATCTTGGGTTTTGGAAGACACAACTTGCTAACAGTAGATCTCAAATACTAAACTTAGAAAGATAGTTCAAGAAGAGGGACCCAAAGCAAACAGAAACTTCCAAAAGTTGTAAATAACAAAGGACACAGTTGATGTGTGTTTCATTGAGTTGCCACATTATAGGCTCATATAAATGATTACAACATGACTCAAGATCTACGTAGAGTTTCTCCCATTACCTGACACAAATATAGACTCTCACATCATACTCAGATCCTTGCCTTCACTAAGAAAAGTAAACAGTGTAATGACATCATTCACAGCCAATCAAAGCACAGATATAATGGCAAAAGAAATGTTGGAAAAACCCTTTTGCCACTGAAAGTCAGGGTGAGCATGCAATACTTTTGATAAGCTGTCCTAACACATGCCTGTGGGGATTCTGAGTTGTATTTATGAAATAGCATTTGTTGGTGGCTCAAGAACTGCCAAGGGAGGCCAGCAATTCGTCACATTCCACAAGAGGAGAAATTGTGGTTAAAAACCCAAGGTGACCAGGGACAACCTTTGTTCACTGTTCCATCACATGGCTCTATGATAAATATTAGTCATGCAGTGTACACATCGGATGTGGTGAGGCTTCCTGAGAGGGTGAAACCGTCTCCCAGAGGTCAGAGTACACTCCCTGCTCCAGGCAGATCCCTAATCAGATTTACTGTCTTTACCTTGGAGAACCACAGCTTTCCCATTACATAGAAGCCATTATAAGGCAGCAGCATTGGGGCTCATTTATTACAGTCTCTTTCAAGTTCTTCTCTTTCCTTTTGAATCCCAAACAGTTCACGGTCCCCTGGTTTTGATTAGACCAGATTGTCTTTTAAAGTTTTACTTTCTCCCTTATCAACCCTCCCTTAACTTAATATAAAATGTTCCAAATGATCTCACCTTATGGCTTCAATGACTAGAGATATTGCAAAATCAAAAGGCACTGTTATCATACTTAGAAGCACAGGCTTATTTTATCGAACTCTGTCTCTTCCGTTCTCCATGAGAACACAGCCTTCTCTCAAGGCAGGGTTGTAGATCCTTTACCAAGCCTTAGCAGAAGTTAAAAACAAAACAAAACAAAAATGCAGTATTATATGCAATACACAGCCTCATCCACTTAACACAAAATATTGCATTTCTTTGGCTGTTTTTTTTTATTTTAAAATATAAATATACTGCAGTTTTGACTTTTAGAACAGCCACCTTTTTTTTTTGGAAATTCTCAACATTATAGGAAAATCATGCTCTACCATTTCCTATTCAAAAAAGTAACAAGGAGAGAATTAGAACTGATAGAAATAACTGGAACTGGATACTTACCTTGGATTTATTAAGAAAAAATATAACACAACTTTGTACACAGAGAAAATCCTCTGAGCATCTTTACTCACTAGCAATACACCCATTTCATAGATACTGCTTTTTGGAGAACCATGCCTGAGCCAAGCTAGATTCACTCATTATGAATGCTGCCCTTCAAGGATTAGAGATTAAATAAAGGCCCAGACCCTTGTCTGGGTAGCCTGAACAAGACCTTTTCTTAGTCCTCAACCCATTCACCCTCAACCAAGTTCTTCACATTTGTTCTGATTGTCCTAGTTGGAGAAAAATGCTTAAAATTAGAATCCCCTGGGCATATGGATTCTCTTAATATATTTAAAATTCCTCCATATTGAATAAAAAGCTCTCTCATTGACACTAGCATTTAACAAGTTCTAGAACTGGTTCCACATGTAAGGAGCCTGAACATTGCCACTTTGTCTTAACAACAAGCAAAAATCTGAACAGGTTGAAAAATCAACACTTCTTGGATCCACAAGAGAGGGAAGGGCACAGGGCAAACCCCTGCCTTCAAGATTGGAGAGACAGATGCGTTAACACAAGGATTCATGGCTTACTAAAGTAGAGACCAGCCACAGAGCCTGGATAGGAAAACCTGAACTATAACTGGTGAACTACTGGCAGCTCAGTGGGCATAAGCCTAAGAGTTAAAAACTCCAGTGGAACCCAGTCATAAGAGAGCCCTCACACAGTGTGAGACTTATCTTCAGGATTTCAAACAGGTTCTCACAGTAGGTATAAGAGAAGAATCTCCTCTTGCTTCCTAGAGAAAGATGGGGAGAGGATCCAATTAAAAATATGCCAGAGCAGTCTGTTCTTCTAAATAAGGCCCACCTCATGCATAATTAGTTAGCCAGAGCCTGGCAGACAACTTCAGGCTTAGAGGTGCACCAGTCCTTCTACTCTCCAGGTTCAATTCTAGGAGTAAACTGACTTCAGTTTGCAACATTGTTTCTCCCACTTACCTTCAGATTTAGTATAGGCAGCAACCATCCACAGATTACTTTGTGGCTCCTACCAGGTAGACCTAAGCAATCAAAAGCAGAGGCTGACCGTGGCCTACTTGGGAACTCCTCACAATGGGCCACAAAACTAACACTCCCAGGAGCTGGTGTCAGACCACAATGGAGCACATCACCTAACTAGCCCCATTAGCAGCACACCCAAAGAATGATCTCAACAGGTACATGAGCCTGTGAGTGTGACCAATCCCCACAGCCAGTCAGCCCAAGAGTCAATCCCTTTCATCAACATGCAAACAACAACCAAAGCTCAGCTACAACAGAACACACAAAATTCACACAAAGAACACACTCAGAGCCCCTGGCACAGGTAATTAGAGAGACTGCACCATTCTGACACATAGGACACCTACTATATAAGGCCATCTGGTCAAGACTGGGAGATGTAACAAATCTTCCTAATAAATAGAAACAAACACAGAGAAGCAGCTAAAATAAGAAAACAAAGAAACATGCCACTGATGAAACAACAGGAGAAAATTCCAGAAAAAAATAAAAAAACTAAACAAAATGTAGACAACCAACTTCCTGGAGGAAGAGCTTAAAACACTGGTTATGGGGATGCTCAGTGAAGTTAGGGAGAGAATAGACGAACTAGTGAGAACTTCAACAGAGAGCTAGTGAGCACAAAAATAGACATAGAAACCATAAAAAATAACACATTAGAAATGAAAACTACAATAACTAAAATGAAGAATACACTAGAAGGAATCAACAGTAGATTAGATGAAGCAGAGAATAGAATCATTGAATTGGAAGACAAGGTAGCAGAAAACACCCAATTGGAACAGCAAAAAGAAAAAAAAAAATGAAGAAAGTTTAAGAGATCTCTGGGACAAAATTAAGTGTACCAACATCTGCATTATAGGGGTACCAGAAGGAAAAGAGAGAGAACAAGGGATTGAGACCAATTTGAAGAAATAGTGACAGAAAACTTTCCTGACCTACTAGTGGAATTAGACAAAACAAGTCCAAGAAGCACAAAGAGTCCGAAACAAGAAGAATCAAAATAGATCCACACCAAGACACATCATTAAAATGCCAAAAGTTAAAGGCAAAAAGAGAATCTTAAAAGCAGCAATAGAAAGTCAGCTAGTTACTTACAAGCATACTCCCATAAGAAGGCCAGCTGATTTTTCAACAGAAATTTTGCAGGCCAGAAGAGACTGGCAAGAAATATTCAAAGTGATGATAAACAACAACCTACAACCAAGACTACTCTACCCAGCCAGGCTATCAGTTAAAATGAAAGGTGAGATAAAGAGCTTCCTAGACAAAGAAAAGCTAAAGGAATTCATCACCAACAACCCAGTTTTAAATATTAAAAAAAAAAATGTTAAGGGGACTTCTGTAAAAAGAAGGGGGAAGAAACTCATACATATAAATAATAAAATAATAATAACTATGAACCTATCAATAATCATTTTAAATGTAAATGGATTAATGCTTCAATCAAAAGACAATAGAGAAGCTGATGAATAAGAAAACAAGACCTGTACCTATGCTGCCTACAAGAGACCCACTTCAGATCAAATGACACACACAAACTGAAAAAAGATATTTCATAAAAATAGAAATTTTAAAAAGCTGGGGTACCATGCTTATATCAGACAAAAAGATTCTAACACAAAGGCTATAGTAAGACTCAAAGAAGGACATTACATAATGATAAAGGGGTCAATACGACAGAAGACATAATTCTAGTAAACATATACACACCCCATGTAGGAGCACCTACATACCTAAGCAATTATTGACTGACATAAAGAGAGAGGTCAACAGTAATACTCTCATAGTAGACTTTAAAACTCCATTGACATCAATGAACAGATCTTCCAGACAGAAAATTAATAAGAAAAGAGCTACCTTAAATGACCCAACAGATTTAATTAATAATTTCAGAGCATTTCACCCCACAGCAGAAGAATATACATACTTCTCAAGTGCATGTGGAACATTTTTGAGGATAGACTGCAATATTAGGCCGTAAAACAAATCTCAATACATTTAAGAGGATTGGAATAATATCAAGTGTCTTCTCTGACCACAATAGTATGAAACTAGAAATCAACTACAGAAAAAAACTGGAAAATATACAAACACATGGAAGCTAAATAACATGCTATTAAATGAATGGGTTAATGATAAGATCAAGGAAGAAATCAAAAGGTATCTAGAGACAAATTAAAATGAAAACGCAATGATTCAAAACCTGTGGGACACAGAGAAAGCAGTCCTAAGAGAAAAAATTATAGCATTATAAGCCTACCTCAAGAAACAATAAAAATTTCAAATAAACAATTCAACTTTACATTAAAAAAAAAAACTAGTAAAAGAACAGCAAACAAAACCCAAAGTGAGTAGGAGGAAGAAAATAATAAAGATCATAGAGGAAATAAATGAAATAGAGTCTAGAAAAACAATACAAAAAGATTAATGAAACAAAGAGCTGGTTCTTCAAAGGATAAACAAAATCAATACACCTTTAACTGGATACATCAAGAAAAAAGAGAGATGACCCAAATAAATAAAATCATAAATTAAAAAGAAGAAGTAACTATGGATCTCATAGAAATTCAAAGGATTAGAAAAAATACTACAAGCAACTGGGGTCCAACAATCTGAAAGAAATGGATACTTTTTTCTAGAAACATACAACCTCCTAAACTGAATCAAGAAGAAACAGAAAATCTGAACTAGTTGATTATTACCAAAGAGATTGAATCAGTAATCAAAAAACTTTCAAAAAACAAAAGTCCTATACCACATGGCTTAATAGGTGAATTTACCAAACATTCAAAGAGGAATTAACACCTATTCTTCTCAAACCATTTCAAAAAATTCAAGAGTGAAGTCTCTCTAATTCTTTTTATGAGGTCATCATTACCCTGATTCCAAAATCAGACAAAGACATAATAACAACACCAAAAAAACTATAGGTTATCTCTGATAAACAATGACACAAAAATCTTCAAAAAAATATTAGCAAACCAAAGGCTCAGGGTCGCTAATTATCAGAGAAATGCAAATTAAAACCATAACGAGATATCACCTCATACCTGTCAGAATGGCTATCATTAATAAATCAAAAAACAACAAGTGTTGGTGAGGATATTTAAAACAAAGTCTCTGTTGGTATAGCCACTATGGAAAAAAGTTTGAAGTTTTCTTTAAAAATTAAAAATAGAACTACCTTTTGACCTAGCAATTGCACTTTTGGGTACCTATCTAGAGAAAACCAAAACACCAAAAGTTGTAAAGGTCAGTGCACCCCTATCTTTATAGCAGTGCTATTCACAGTAGCCAGGATATGGAAGCAACCCAAGTGACCATCAATAGACAATTAGCTAAAGAAGTTATGGTACATATATACAATGAAATATTACTCAGCCATAAAAAAAAAAAAGAAATTTACCATTTCCAATGACATGGATAGACCTAGAGGGTATTATGCTTAGTGAAATAAGAGAAAGATAAATATCATATTATTTCACTTATATGTAGAATCTAAGGAACAAAAAGAACAAACTAAATGAAAACAGACTCACAGATACAAAGGACAATCTGGTGACTGCCAGAGGGGAGGGCTGTTGGGAGGCTGGGTGAAAAAGGTGAAAGGATGAAGTAATACAAATAAATAGTTACAAAATAGTCATGGGGACGTAGAGTATAGCATCGAAAATATGGTCAATAATACTGTAATGGCTGTGTGTAGAACCAGGTGGATGTTAGAGTAATTGGGGGATCACTTCATAAACTATATAAATGTCTAACCAATAAACTGTATACCTGAAACTAATATATTTTTTTAAAGTAAAGGAGAAAATAAGGACTTTCTCAGACAAACAAAAATGAAAGAAATTTGTTACTACTAGACCTGCCTTACAAAGAAATGTTTTAAAAATTCTTTAGAGAAAAGGAAAATGCTATAGTTCAGAAATTTGTATGTACACAAAGAAAGGAATAGCATTAAAGAAGAGCATAAATACATGAAAGTAAAATAAAAACTTTTATTATTATATATAAGTGAAATAAATGACTGCAATGACATAAAAGGTTACTGTAAGCTAGTCACACTACCCAGGAAGCAGTGTGGTCCAAAAGTAGACTTGGATTAATTATAAATGTATATTACAAACTCTACAGCAAGCAGTAAAAAGGTGGGGTGGGGTGGGAGGAAGTAGTATCATTGTTATACTAAGAAAAAGGGAGGGAGAAAAAAGAGAATCATATAAACTCCACAGTTAAAACCACAAGAAGCAAAAGAAGGGTGGAAGACAGAAGTAGGAGCAAAGAACAAGGGCTACAAATAGAAAATAGTAACAGATATGATAGCTGTAAATTTAAACATATCAATAACTATTTGAACATCAATGTTCTAAAGACACTAAAAGACAGAGATTTATCAAAGTGGATAAAGAAACAAAATCTAATTATATATTTCTACAAAAAAAATTTATTTTAAATATAAGACACATACAGATTAAAAATAAATATATGGAGAAACATATACTAGACTAACATTAATTAAAAGAAAGCAAGAGTAGCTATATTAATTTCAGATAGAACACACATTAGACCAAGAAAAGTTATCAGGGATTTAGAGGGACATAATGATAAAGGGGTCAATTCTCCAAGAAGATATAACAATCCTTAATGTGTAAGAGATTAAGCTTCCCACTGTGTTGCAGATCCCAAAACATTCAATAGCAGCACTACGTGACTATTATTTTGATAGGCATTTAAGTCAAAATCCTGCAAATCTAATTTAAATTCTATGAAGTTGTTTATTTTTCTGCAAGGCGCGAGTGTTGGCAGCACATGAAACAATAATACTAGAACATTCTCAGGAACTCACAAGGGGATGTGAAAGTTCTCTACCTTGAAGTTAGAAGTGAAAAAAAAAGTCATTTTAGGTTCTGCATTCTGCCAAAACTATCCTTGGGGAGAATATTAAAAAGAAATTCCAAAATATATTCTCGTCCAATTCTACCAACAAATGACAAACATCAGTTTTTGCCATCAATCAAATCATTACCCTTTTCAGCCATTTTGATGTCTCCATCAAAAGGATATTCTGCTCAACATTCATGTGACTAAAGGTGATGCGGATGGAAAAATTCTATTTTTTTCACTATCTCAGACTGTCAATAAGTTCTTTTAAATTAGTTCAAAGGAGTAAAAATGATTATTATGTGCATGGAAGGTGCCCCAGTAGTTGAAATTCTTATTGAAACTCAAAGAACAAATGTTATCTGTTATCAAATATCAACTTCCAAATTGGCCTAAGCAGCTACAGGAAGACCTCAGTCTTGCTCTCAAAGCACCTGATTGTCTACCTTATTTTATGAAGATCTGTAGGCTTAGCACAGTTCTAGTCTTTGTTGAGTTCTAGATTGGTTGAGAAATATGATTATCTATATTCAAGAAACCGAAAAGAAACTGAAAGATTCAGCTGTCATATTTTTGGAATATAGAGAAATAGGAATAATTCTTTAAAATATTTAATAGTCAGTAAGACATGGGCATGGACAAGTCAGGACTGATGCTGGTATCCACACTCTTGGCTGCACTGGGTTGTACCTACTGAACACCAAATATTATACCCTTCAAAAATAACAATGAGATTACAACATAAGTATCAGCATAGAAAGACATCCAAGTTATAGCCAAATGAGAAAATAAAAGTTGCATAACACTGTATATAGGAGACTTACAAAATACCCAATAGGGTTCTGACAAACATGTGCAGAAGCTTGGGCAAAGAAATCTCCTAAGAGATTTCTAAATTCTAGTCCTGACTCCACCACATTGTTTAATCCTTTTAGGTTTTGGGTTCTGAAAAATCAAGTAGTTAAATTAGAAAAACATCAAACCTATTTTCTCTTCTAATTTGCTGTGAGTATAAGAGTATTCTTCTTCAGTTTCCTTTTATGAAATATAAGATTAAAATATCCTCTTCAATGATATTTGTGAGGCTTTAAATAAGAAGATTTGTGAACACATTTTGTAAATTTGTGAATATAGGATAACAATAATAAAGCATAGCTTGAAAAAGCCTGCACTGTAATTTATTAGTTGTTTATACTAGTTCTCTCTAACTTTAGCTCAGTTGGATATTACGTACACATATTCTTCATCAAAAAGCAATGAGCTTTATGTGTAAGGTTATGGGGAGGGGAGCTGAACTTAATCAAATGTCAGCCGCAGAAGGAAAAATCTGTTGCAGCAAAGATGACTTAATTAAACTTCTGAAAAGTGAACCCTATCTTCCCAATGGTATCCTTAATGAAATCAGAATCATGTTTTCTAAAAAATATTCCAGTGGATTAGGTTGCAAACTCATTTTCCTATTTAAAGAATTATAAGTTGGCTGAATAGTCTTAGCAGGGTATGTCAAATAAATTTATGGTTCCGATTCTTAAGATTTAGACCAGGAGGTACCTTCCCTCAAACTGAGATGCCAGTGAATGAGCCCCTCTCAGATTTTCGTGGCATCTTAGGAATGTGTATCTTTTCTTGATGTCAATCCAATAAAGCTGAGTTTACTCCAAATTTGTTTCTTATTAAACTGTGTGACTGCTGAGGATATAAATCAGATTGGTGATGGATATCACTGAGAAAACCATTTGATATAAAGAACTTCCTAACAACCAGAGCTGTTCAATATAGAAACTGAAATAGAAATATATATTTATAGAAATATAGGAAGAGAACTATAGAAATAACCTACCATTGAAGGAATGAAGTTCCACTTTGAAGAGAGAGTCGAGAGAGGGCTCACTGCTTGTTGGAGAACACTGTCTACTCTGCATTAAGGTATTTAGGCTAATCTTTTTTCTTCTCTCATGAATTTAGTCACGGTAAGGACGGGTTATTTATTTGACTCATAGGATTTCTGGATATATTGTAGATGCTCAATAAATATATTTTTAATGAATGAAAGAATAATGCTTTATGATCCCTTAATTACAAAATTCTTAGAAGGGATCATTGTTTTCTGGAAAAGTGAATTCAATAGGAAGGATGCAAGGTCATAGTAAATATTATGCAATTTTCAAAACTCTTCACTACCTCCAGACTGTTGTCAAGTCTTTGTTGCAATTTTCCACTTAAGCTATTTTATTTCTTATTTCAGGTCCCAACTCCATATTAGAACCCCTAGAATTAAGAAATCATTCTTTTTATAGCAAAATATATAATATATAAAAGGAATATACTGCAAAATTGTCTTTTACCAGTATAAACCACATACTGATTGTAAAAAATGCTTAATTCTAAAAATCTGAAGTTTTACATTATTGCAAATAAATCAAATTTGGTAACTTCTAAATTCCACAAAACTTGTTTGCCTCAAATAAAATATACTTGAATCTCATATTATTTTCAAGTGCAACTGGCACCCTTGTTTGTTCATATCTGTTTCACACTGAGTCTCAGTTCTTTAGTTGGTAGTAAAATCAATGTAT
Source organism: Macroglossus sobrinus (assembly GCA_004027375.1). Classification (NCBI taxonomy): domain Eukaryota; kingdom Metazoa; phylum Chordata; class Mammalia; order Chiroptera; family Pteropodidae; genus Macroglossus; species Macroglossus sobrinus. The sequence continues at coordinate 117,547 of PVKZ01002868.1, read as the reverse complement.
TGAGTTACAAACCAGAATTTGGGGGTGGGGGGATGAAATAAAAAATATCAGAGTCCATCATACCTTGTAAGAAAAAGTATTTTTTTCATAAAACGTTTTAGTAATTTAGATTTACATGTGTGTATATGTGTGTTGTGAAGTAATTATATATTTCTTATAGTGAATCTTGAAAACCATTGTTTTACAGGATGTTCCAGGGACCTTAAAATAGTGTCAACATTATGTTGCTAGTTTAGAAAGTCCACTAACCAATTTTCTCAAAAGATTCATTTGATAATTAGGTTTACACATGGTGAAATTACTCAGTTCAAATGTTCTCATCTGCAGTAAGAGAAACAGATGACTGGGTTCTCAGAGTTCAAGCATTTGAGCCAAGCAGAACTAAAATAAGAAGTATAGCATGTTATCTTCTTTCCATAGTCCACAGATGAACTGAAGGTCAAGTGCTCCACAGCTCCACAGTCCTGACGTTTATGACCTGCTTCCTTCTCCAGTGTTTACATGCAAGCACTGTTCTTATCGTAGTTGCCTTTCTTCTTTCCTTCTTTATAGCCCACTATTACAGTCCCTCTTATTCTTTTTCTTAGCACTTGGCAAATAGTGAGGCAAACTTTAGAAGAGTTAACTATTTCTAAGGATCTTACTTTTAAAGGGTGGTTAGAAAAGACCTCTTTCTTCTACCCTCCTTACTTTTTTTCTTCTCATTTTCCCTCATTCTCCCATAACGGTAAGTGTTTAAAGCCACTCTTATTTAAAGTGGTCTCTGCCTCCTTTAGAATGGAAAAGTGTCTATAAGCGGTGGCAGTGGTTGGAATAAGTCAAAATTCAGAAATAATAAGTACATGTTAACAGTTTTAAATTGTCTTTTCCTATTTCCTTTCAGTAGCTTTAAATAGCTACAAATAATATACAGTTCACGAGAAGAAAGTTGATGCTTATAAATATTTTATTCTTTTATTAGAACTGAAATATTAAATGTGCTTCAATTGGTAATAGAATCTCCACTTACTGGTTCTTTTCAAAAAAAACCTTTCCTCCTCTATTTCTATCTTATCAGTATGGTGCATAGAGAATGTTTGACTTGAGGCTGAATCTATTTTCTCAATTTTTTGACTATTTTCTAAAGAAAGTATTATTAAAAGCAGACTTCTACAAAATAGACTTTACCAGTAATCATTTTCTTTAAATATGAGAAGGATATTTTGATTTCCCAAATGTACATTGACTGAATTCTTGAACCTGATCCTTTAGTGGCTGAATTTTCTCCGTGTGTTTGTTTTTTTGTTTTAGGCTTTTTTTTTTTTTTGTAATAGAAACATGACAGTGTCTCCCAGAGAGCTCTAAGCTTACGACTCCTTGTTATGTGTCTTGCATGAACTAAAACTGAGAATATCAACTTCACTTTTCTATGCTTCTGTAGCTCTTATTGGTTACTAACTTTAGATTTATGTTTGTGCTCAGTTTATCTTCTCGTCAAACCCTGTGAAGCTGTTCCTCAGAGAGAACAAAAGGAATTTTTTTTTCTGTGATGAATCTGTGATGGTGAACAACTCACTTTGCTTCTTTTGGGCCTCAGTAACCTTTACTGTATAAAATAAGGGGGTTAGCTAGAATAATCTCCAGGGGCTTTTTTTTTTTTTAAATCTTTCTAGCTCTAAAAATTCTTTGATTCTGTTAACCAATAGTTAATCATTGCACATTAGTAAAACCAATTTTTACATTATTGTAGCGTTACAGATGTATTAGGTTTCTTTTACACTGCCTAGAGTGGACTTCTTAGAAATATATTGGATTTATTTTATTATATATAAATTTAAGCATTTGTTAATGGTTTAATTATTATCTACACAAAGTATAGACATTGAAAGAGTATGAGAAATCATACAAGGCAAGAGCAAAGACAACCTTTGAGTTTCTTCCTCCTTTCTTTAAACGTATTACCAATAAAATGACCATGATCAAAAAAGACTCAGAAATTAAATGGTCTGGATAGTGGCAGTCTACACCAATAGGACATAATATAATTTGGTCAAAGAACACTAGTTCCGTTGCTAAGAATCTTGTCTTTCTTCTAGTAGCTATGTAAACAGTTAGATGTGTTTGCTTTCTTCAAAGGCTACGGAAAAGGAAAAGTTGCCAATATGATTATCAAAATAGTTAATGAAAACCCAGCCCAGACAGCAACAGCTGACTTGAGTTGTTCAGAGTGTACCTTGAAGCAACAGGAAAACAAATTCTTACCTCAGGCGGGAACGTGGCCATAATAGAGTTCTAAGTGGAGAACCACCTCCCCTGCCACACCACCAGGGACTGCTGAACCAAAAGGTCATTTCCCTACAACCCAGAAAAGAAGGTAAAGGGAACCAAAGTAGGCTGCTCAACCATATGTCTTGGGGAGCTTCCAGAAGCTTTTGTTTCTGCCCAGAAAACTGTCAAGAGGCGGCCTAACACTAGGGAGAGAAACATCAGTATCACATTGTTGAATCCTAGAAGTGCTTTCCCTGCTCCCATTTGCCTTTGACATAAGGTGCCCCGAAGGAAAAAGAAAACATCTGAGAAAGTCTCGAGAACTACTTTACACAGGTCCCTATCTCCACCTTACCAATCTTTTTAAAAGTCTTAATATTGAGAAATTTCAGATACGTACAAGAGTAGAGAGAATAGTATAATGCACCACAATATACTCATTGCTCAGCTTCAACAATTGTGAACTCATGGCCTATCTTGTTTATCCCTGGCCCTCCCTCTTCATGCCCCCTCCCAGATAATTTTTAAGCAAATCTCACACATCACATTATTTCAGAAGTTTTACAGGTGACTATCTCTTTTCAAAGGTCAGGAAATCCAAATGAAGGAAGAAAAATGAAAACTTTAAGTAAAATTATTATTAAATTAAACTTTATAAATTTATTATCATCCAAATGGAATTTTTGTTATATCTCTGAAATTGATATCTGTTGATTGTCTGTCCACAAATATTTATTGTTTCTTTTGTGCCACATTCTGTCAAATCATAAAGCCTTTAAAAAAAGACCAATGGCTCTGATACATGAATATACAATTAATTTCCTAGTAACAGATGATAAAAATGGAAATACATACACATTGCTTTAAAAACTGAATCTTTGTTGTCACATAGTTAATATGCTTATGTTATTTATTAGAGCTCAAAAACAACATGAATTTAATTGATTAGACATTCCCAAAGATAAAGTTTTAGTGGCAAGAACAGATTTGCATGCACTTGCATTCCTGGAAAGACTACACTAAAGGTAAATATAGGCCTCATTATGAGGTCACTTTACATTTCAAGCTGCAGTTTTTTATGATCTAACAGTCTATCTTTATAAGCCAGCATTGAGGCTTTTCTAAAAAATAGATAAATAAAAACCTGCTTAATAACAAAATCTTATCTAAAAAAATTATTTTCCTTTACTCAAAATTCTATTTTCTGATGAGTTGAAGATTCCTCCTGTCTTCAATTAGTTCTTTTAAAATATCCACTCCTAACCATAAGTTTCCAGAGTTAGGTTAACTTGGAAAAAAAGGTTTCCCTCAGTTCTAAAAGAACTCTCTCTTCCAAACATTCCCACTTCTGAATGCTCCCTATTTCAGCCGAACACAGTTGCAGGTTTCAGTACTGTCAGAGCACACAGCTCACTCTCTGCCTCAGACAGACCTAGATTCTCAAAAACGAAAACAGAGACAGAATGAGACAATGAATTCTCATTTGCTCTCACTGCCAAACCCATATTAAACACTTTCTGATGTCTTCTGGCTCTCAGACAGTTTGGACAGTTTTGTTTTATGACATATTAACTGTTAGTGTTCTTCGATTTCACAATCATATACATTTTTCGATGTTTATCTATTGAATGCAGAAATTTAAAACTTCTTAAGGAAAGCTTAGTCATCTTTTCTTCAAATTTTCATTATCCTCAAATGTCTTGAACACAAGCTGACTACAGGGATACCTCAGAGATATTGTGGGTTTGGTTCTAGGCCACCACAATTAAGAAAGACATGAATTTTTTGATTTCCCGGTACATATAAAAGTTATGTTTATACTATATGGTTGTCTATTAAGTGTACAATGCACCGTGCCATAAAAAAATCTACACACCTTAATTTAAATATTCTTTATTGCTAAAAATTCTAATCATCATCTGAGCCGTCAGTGAGTCATAATCTTTTTGCTGGTGAGAGTCTTGCTTTCAATTTGTAAAATAATGCAATATCTGTGAAGCACAATAAAGCAAAGCACAATACAACAAAGAATGTCTGTATTTACTAAATAATGCTTTGTGGTCCTTGACTCAAATGTTCTTAAAACTTGATATGTTGAGAAAAATAACTAAAGGGTGCCCTAAGCCAAGGGGAGAAATATTTCTAGAACTTTCCATGAACTGGTATGCCTTCAAATTGAAAAATACAGAAATATGGACTTCTTTGACCTCTTCATGAAATAGATATTTTCCTTTGAAATAGAATTATTTATACAATTACTATGCCATAAAGCAATCTCTTCAATTTCATCTTTGCTAATAATTACAGGACTATTTTCCATTCCTACTTCCAATAGTAACACATCATGACATGCAAGTGTACAACTCTATAAAACCAAAAAGGGATTCAAAAACATCCACAAAGAAAGACTTGAAAGTCAAAAGGGAAGCAATCCTTACCGAATATTTTGGTAATAAAAGTAGTGCCCAACTCACAGACTCTCCAGGACTTCAAGTCCAAAATCTCTAAGTTTATAATGATAAACTGAGACCTAAAACATTATGCCTAAAGTTTTAGTGGTGAGAACCATTTGTTTACTTCAATAAACATTTACTGAACATTTGTTCTATTGTTGGCACTAAAGATGTTTTGGGATGAAGAGATTCAAGACACAGTTTCTGTCTCCCACCTGCCCAAGTTGTTCACCGTCCAGCAGGGATGACTGCCTAGAAAGGCCACATACAGAGTGACAGGCATCTTGACAGAGGAAACCACAAGGTGAAACCCAAACTCCAGAAAGCAAGGAATCAGGAAACACCTTTCTGGATGAGTTGGAACCTGAGCTGGTCCTTGAAGAAGGTAAAGCAGCTGGTCAGGAAAGGAAGTGATCAGGAGAAAGGGGACTGGCTCCCTAGTCTTCCTGCATTCACATTAGACTAAGTCTACTGTTAAAATATGTTGGTTTTGAATATTGTTTTTATCTGTGAATGATTGTATCTGTGAATGATGTAGGTCAGAACATGGTGCCACAGGAGTGAAAACAAGGGGAAGGAAACCCAAGCCAGCCACCTTAAAAGTGTCTCCCACAGACCACAAGGGGGAGCAAGTTAGAGATGGCTGAATTTGGGCAAACTACTATTACTGAAATCCACCAGCAAGCAGGCTAGTAGTGTTCTGTGGCATAGGCAGAACCTCCCTATCAAAACAGCTTTGCTTGCAGCGTCTGGGTTCTTTTCAACAATTATTTTTACATGTAACTAGAAAATAGGAAATCTTCAGGAGAGAATATGTAAAACACAAATTCATAATTTGAACATTAACTGAGCTCCTAATATTCACTCAGTTAATATAGATTTTTAAGGATATTTTAATCATACTTTTAAATCATTTTAAAGGGGTTTTGGTCTTTACTTTTTTCTCATTTATTCATTCGTTTATCCAGGCCCCACCTTGAAGGAATTCTCAGTTTAGAAAGGCAGTTACATAAAGAACAGCTACAATATGACACTGTGAAAATTATAATTGTACTACAGACAAGAGTGAATCACGTATAGAGGACAGAGCCCCCCTTGATTGAAGGAGACCAATAGACTAATATATGATGGAAAAAGGAAGAAACAGTGGTTGAAGAACATCCTCAGAACAGGCTAAATGACTCAAAGTTATCATAAATGGGGTTTCTGGATATTTTAAATTCGTATGTGATGCTACAGTGTGTAGATTTGGAGGGTTGCATCAGAAGCTCATTCACTCATTCATGAAGGCTGTGGACCTCTAGGCTCTAAACAACTGGCTATCTTCTGGACCTCTGGAAGAGAGACCGCATTTCTGACTGAAATTTAGGACCCACGGTGTGACAAACACGAATGTCTTTAGGAGGAAAATGGGTTAAATATTTAAAATCAAGATAGTCACAGAAAATTCACATACATGGTTGTTACCATTGCCAGCAAAGATCCATGGGCTTCCTGAGGAGGAAAAAAATTATCCCTTATGTACAAGGAAGTCCTTTGGCCTAAAAGTAACGTGAGAAACAACAAATAGTGAATCAATACCTGGTCACTTCACGCCTAGTTCAAACTCATTTCTTGTCAGTTATACTTATTGGCCTTAATAGAGCTCAGAAAATTTCCACTGTCAATGGATTCCACATTGAAAATATATTATTGAGATCTAGCAAAGAGCTCTGCTTACTGGAAAATCTAGGAAGATTTTCTTTGTCTGTCTGTTTGTTTGTTTTTCTTTAATCTACCTGAAATCTACACATATTTATATTTTCTCCAGCTTTTACTAGAGAAACTGTTCACCAAATATTTCTGTCTCTCCATAATCGGACATGTAATTAGACTGTACTTTCTCTACCCTTTTTGATTGTTTTAGGGTATGTGAGTATTTCTGAGAAACAAGTCAAATAAAATAAAATAAATCAGAGTTTTAACTGCTGTTTTGAGAGTCTTCAGAGCACTCTGGCATAAAGGTCAGCTATGTTCAAGATGGCAGCTATTCTGTCAACCAAGGTCCTTCAGCGATGACAACAAAATTTAACCTTTCTCTCAGGCAGCCTAATTTCCTTAAAGACTCATTTCTGCAACCTGATGCTGTCAATGACTGCCATTAATTTCCTTGTATCACTCCAAGATTTTAACAGTTTCTCTACCCTTCCTCTCTTCCTTAAAATCATAGGCTTTCATCTTCAAAGGCCAAATTATGTCCCTGGTTCGTTTCTTTACCTGTATGAGAAATATTATTCCTTCTCTTTGGTCTGCAACATTGATTGAAAGTCATAAAAACTATAGTAGAGAGTAAAATGACAGCCCAAGTATAGCACAGAAGGGACACCAAAACCCTCTAAATATTTCTTTGGTTCTGAATTCTCAAGACAGAAAAAAAAAAAGTGGAGCAAATAGTATTTACTAAAATGTATTGGGGCTTTAGAGGTACTGACATAAGAAATGTCTAAACCTGTAGAGAATTTTTATGAGTTAATTTGAGCCAAAATGACACATACACCAGGGAGTAAGATCTCAGACGCTCTGGAAAATAACAGTTTTGCAGTTCCTTTTCTGTGACTGCGATTAAGGCAAGAACATAAGGATTGTATTATTTCCTCTCTTAAGGGTGGTCTACTTTAGAAAGAGGGATTCGAAAGGCTGGTTGAATCATTTTGCATCCCCACCAGCAATTATGAGGGTTCCTGTTTCTTCATATCTTCCCCAGCATTTTGGTTATTCTAAACAGTATGCAGTGGTATTTCATTGTTATTTTAATTTACATTTCCCTTACGAGATACAATACATAGCACCTTTTCATATGCTTATTTACCATCTTTATATATTCTTTGGTAAGGTTTCTGTTAAGGTCTTTGGCCCATTTATTAATCAAGTTGTTTCTTTTTCTAATTGTTGAGTTTTAGGAATTCTTTGTATATTTTGGATAACATTTCTTTTCATATTTGTCTTCTGCAATTTCATTCTCTTAATAGTGCCTTTTACAGAGCAGAAGTTTTTCATTTTAATGAAGTTTAGCTTATCAATGATTTCTTTCAAAGATTATGTCTTTGGTGTTATATATAAAAACTCATTGTCAAACCCAAAGTCATGTGGGTTTTTTCCTATGTTTCTTCTAAGAGTTTTATAGTTTTACATTTTACATTTAGGTCTGTGATTCATCTTGAGTAAATTTTTGTGAAAGGTGTAAAGTCTGTGTCTAGATTCATTTTTTTTGCATGTTGATGTTCAATTGTTCTAGTACAATTCGTTGAAAAGACTAATTTTGCTCCACTATATTGCCTTTGTTCGTCTGTCAAAGATCACTTGACTATATTTTGGGTATTCTATTTCCAGGCTCCATGTTCTGCTTTATCAATCTATTTGTCTATTCTTTCACCAATACCAAACTGCCTTGGTTACTATAACTTTATAGTAAGTCTTGAAGTAGGGTAGCATCAGTCTTCCAACTTTGTTCTACTCCTCCAATATTATGTTGGTTATTCTGGTTCTTCTGTCTCTTCATATAAATATCAGAATCAGTTAGTCAATATCCATAAAATAACTTAAGATTTTGATTAGAATCTGGGACTTTTTTTATTTAAGCCTAGGTGTATCTTTTATTTATTTTTTGTTTATTGAGGTATAATTGACATATGACAGACATTTTTCTTTTTTTTTTTAACTCATCCTCTAACCTCCTGGGTAAGGGGGCATTGGAATAAGCAAACATATTTTAGAGAATTCTCTGTCCTCTCCCTTTCTCCTTCTCCTCCTCCTACTCCTTTTCCTTCTTTTTCTTCTCCCCTCCTTCTCTTTCTTTCTCCTCTTCTTCTTCTTTCTCTTCCCCATTCTCTTTCCCTTCTCTCTCTTCTCCTCCTCCTCTTTTCTCTCCCAAGCTTAGTCCAAGACAAAATAGATGGTAGCATCAAAGGAACAGTAACAATAGTTCATGCCTGCCAGGCTCAAAATTTTTATTGCTCTGTTGAGGATAAGATCTGCAGGCAATTGTGATAGAGTGAAAAGAGAAATGTTCTAGGAGTCAGGATGCAGGCTAGAATTCTGACCTTACTATTACATATCTGGATGTGTTGTATGAGTCACTTGATCAACATAGGACTCAATCTCTCCATCTGTAGGAAATAATAGTAGCTAATATTTATTAGGCATCTTTACCCAGCCACTATTCTAGAAGATTTACATGGAGGAGGATGAATAGTTCAGTTTACTTTTATGCAAGGGAACTCTTTCATAAAATAAAAGCTCACATGCCCACCCTGTACATAGAGCAGATAAAAGGGCTATACTTATTGTATTTAGAAGTTGAAATGTATAATGTTTCCTCATGAAACAGTTGAAGAGGTCACAGTCTGTGATCTCCACTGCATCAAACTTTGATCTATAACACATTTAAGTCATATACATTTTCTAACAGTTTTTAAAGTAACTAAAAATAAATTCAGTCATGTCTTTGTAGATCCCCTAAAGCCCTTTTGTGGGATCCTTGGATAAATTCACTTCTGAGGTCTCTCCTCAATCTTATATTCTCTCTGTATCTGAGCTTGGCTCAGAGAACAAAAAACTGCTGTCAAGAACACACATAAATTTGTCACTTTCTCACCCATAAATGAAGATGCCTCTTTTTCTATTTTCCAACAGAACAAAGCCTAATATTCCTCAAAAATGATCACTATAACTAGTTTTTATTTAGTCTTTCCTTCAACAAATTTTGGTAACCAAAACGATATCTGTGACAGTCATCGTGTTTTTGGACTTCAGATTGGACTCCCAGTTTGTAAATCTGGATGTTTCTAGAAGCATCAAGTCAAAATCAATCAACTTTTGGATGACAACAGACCTGAAATCTAGTGACTAAGAACCCTGAAATAATATCACATAATACACTTTAACAATGCTGCTTGGATAGAAAAAGGAGTTCCCATTTTACTATTTACCTGTGTGACCCTGGTCAGTCACTCTATATTTTGGAACCTAGTTTCTTGAACCAGAGAAAACTCTGTGTCTTTTCCAGCTGAAGCCTTCTTTATTCTCTAGTTAGTTAACATCCCTCCATGACCACCTGCACTGCCTCATATATCCACTGCTTCTCAGTTATCAACAGGGCTGATTTCATAGAAACCTTGAAATTCTTAATAATTTTATCTTTAAACTTGTGTTTTGTTAGTGAAACCATTGGGATAATGGAGGGTGCACATAAGCAGAAGAGATACATGCAATATGCATGCCCACCAATGTTCTTTGCCACCCAATTTGCATTGCATTCAGGAAGCTGCTGGCACAGAATTCCAGTGAACCTGTAATGCATGGGTGTTCAGCAAGACCTAATAATGCAAGTACAAAGTTAATGTGTTATATCTAGGACTGAGTAAGCAGAGGTGCTGATAGCTCGGAGAGACCCAACATTCTATTCAAGCCAAAACGTGCTTCAAACACAGAAAGAAAGCAATGACACTCTAAGATATATGAACAATCAAGAAATGCTAATGTATTATTTATTAATTATGGTATTTCTCTATATTAGCCAACCACTCTTTCTGAAAATGATGCCATAGGAGGAAAAGGAAATACAGGGCAACATATAGGTCTATTTGCTTTCAGGCCTTCCTTGCTCATCAGTTAGTTGAAGGCAGAGAGTTTTGGTAGAATATGTATCAAGAAGTGAAATAAAAGCAGTTAAACTAATTTTGTAGAGCTTTTTTACTGTTCTGGAAAGAGCAATATATATATGCATGTGCAAGCTATGAAATAAAAACTATATAATTTTGGTGATTCCACGTGTGAGTTAAGTATTTTTATATTTTCACCTAAAACTGCCATTGCATGACACAAAATGAACAGTAAAACTCATAATGAAATTTTAATTTTTCTTCAGTTAGAACAACTTTAAATAGCAAATGAAAAAAACCATGTCAAAATACTTAGGCATAAATCTAAAAAAATGTGTATTATCTATGTGAGGAAAACAATTAAACTCTAATGAAAGAAGTCAGAGTAGAGCTAAATAATAATAAATGTAGAGATGCTATGTTTATGGATAAGAGATGCTATGTTTATGTTGTGATGTCAGTTTTTCCCGACTTGAACTATAGATTCACTGTAATCTCACTCCAGATCTCAGCAAGTTATTTTGTGATGATTGACAAACTGATTATAAAGTTCATAATGAGAGACAAAAGACCAAGAATAGCTAAGATAATACTAAAGAAGAGGAACAAAGTCAGGGAACTCACACTATGTACCTTCAAGTGTTAACGTAAAGCTGCAAAATCAAGACATTGATTGGTGCCTATTGGTGAAAAAATAGACAAATAAAAAATTGAAATAGACTAGAGAGCCCATAAATAGACACACAAATATAGTTAAATGGTCCCTTACAAAGCAATTCACTGGAGAAAGAATAGTCTTTTTAATAAGTGGTACTGGAACAACTGGATATCCACATTAAGAAAAAAAAAGAACCTAAACTCTGACCTCATATCTTCCACAAAAATTAACTCAAAATGGATGATAGACCTAAATGTAAAACACATAACTATAAAACTTCTAGAAAATAACATAGAAGAAAATCTAGGTGTATGAAAAATCTTCCCTGGTTTTCCTTTACTCTCAAACTACTACCACAACTCACTTCGCTTCACTTCTGACCCTATATGTGTGAGTTTTTCACCCATCAAGCAATTCTCTGATTCCATCTAGTTGTCCTACAGTTTAACTTAATTCTGACACTATCTACCTGGAGATAGAATCAGCTCTCACAGGTTAAGGGCTCAGTCTCACAAGACTTCCCTTCTTTGAACTTCAGATGCCTATTGAAAGTCCTAGGTGGTCACCTGTATTTCTGACTGAACAGCTGTAAATTAGGGTTCCCACAACCCCCACCTTTCAATAATTCTCTAGAATGTCTCACAGAACTCAGGGAAACATTTACTTACATTTACTGGTTTATTGTAATAGGATATGATAAAGGATATAGATGAACACATGGGTGAAAGAGATGTATAGTGCATGGTATGGGGAAAGGTTCTAGCACAGAAGCTTCTGTCCCCATGAAGTTGGGATGCAGTACCCTCCCAGCACATGAATATATTTATCAACCCAGAAACTTTCTGAACCCTATACCTTTGGGATTTTTATGGAGGGTTCATCACATAGGCATGATTGATCATTAATACAATCTCTAGCCCCTCTTCTCTTTCTGTAGGATGGGGATGGGGTCGAAAATTTCAAACTTCTAATCATGGCTTGGTCTTTCTGGTGGCCAGTCTCCATCCTGAAGCTATTGAGGAGTCTACCAAGAGTTGTCTCATCAGAACAAAAGGCACTCTTATCACCCAGGAAATTCCAAGGATTTAGGAACTCTGTGCCAAGAACTGGAGTCGAAGACCAAGTATTAGGACAAAAGATGTTCCTAGTACTTTATAAACTAGGAAATTACAAGGGCTTTTGGAATTCTGTACCAGGAATGGGGGAAGAAAACGATATATATTTTTCTATTATTTTATACTAGGCGACCTTGGATTTGACAATGAATTTTTTAGATATAACACCTAACATGATCCATGAAAGAAAAAAATTGATAAATTGGTTTTTGTTAAAATTAAAAAACTTCTGCTCTTCAAAAGACACCAATAAGAGAATAAAAAGACAAGCCTTAGAGTGGGAGAAAATGTTTGCAAACGACATATCTGAGAAAGGATTCGTGTCTAAAATATACAAAGAACTCTTGAAACTCAATAATAAAAACAAACAACCTAATTAAAACATGTTTGCATAAAAAACTGCACTTGAATATTTATTGCAACTTTTTTCATACCATACATAGCTATGCCAAAAATTGAAAACAACCAAAATGTTCTTCAATAGGTGAATGAATAAACAAACTGTGGTACATCCAGATAATGGAATATTATTTAGCAATAAAAAGAAATGAGTTTTCAAGCCATAAAAAGTCATGGGGGAAGAATCTTAAATGCTTATTGCTAAGTAAAAGAAGCCAGACTGAAAAAAACTATATTTGGTTTGATTCCAACTATACAACATTTTAGAAAAGCCCCAACTACAGAGGCAGTAAAAAGACCAATGGTTGTCAGGGATTAGCGGGAGGGTAGGAAGAGATGAATAAATGGATCACATGGAAATTTTAAGATAGTGAAACTATTCTGTATGATACTGTAGTAGTTGATGCATGACTACGCATCTGTCAAAACTATACAACATTGAGTGAACTCTAATGTAAATTACAGACTTAGTTAATAATTACTTATCATTATTAGTTTGTCAATTGTAACAAATATACCACACTAATGAAAGATGTTAATAAAAATGGAACTGGGGGTGGTGGGAGAGGTTGTATGAGAAATTTGTACTTTCTACCTGATTTTTTCATAAACCTAAAACTTCTCTAAAATATAAAGTCTGTTAGGTAAAAACAACACCACCATATAAGTTGAGCAAGAGGGCATGAAATAAAAGAAAAGTATTTATATTTTAATATCTTAACAACATTTTTTTTCTACTTTTTGAACAAAGGGCCCACATGTTCCACTTTGCCTTGGGGCCTGATAATTATATAGTTGGCCCTGTCCATCACTTTGTATGAGTAATAATAGCTAATGTTTATTGAACATGTACTATTTACTAGGTGCTTCGCTAAGTACTTTTCATATACTATTCCATTTAAATTCACAACAACCCTATGTGATAGGTAATATTTTCATGCCCACTTACAAGTAAGAAAATCAGGCTTAAAAAAATCAAGTGTCTTGATAAAAGTCACTTAGCTGGTAGGAGAGTCAGATTTGAACTAAGCCATTTGATTTCAGAGTCTGTCTTAGCTTCTAACCATGAGCTATAACCACTGCCATCTTAGATTTCAAGGTTGCTGAGGTGCTTCTTTGACTATGCTGCAGACCGCCAAACATAAACTTCACAGATTGACCTCACTGATGATGGCAAAGCTCAGGCATCCGCCAAAAGGATAGTCATGCAATTTCAATTATCTTGGGTATAATGTGGAATATCCCCAACCAGCAGATACTTTTTATAAAACCTCTCAAATTCTTTGGATTATACAAGCCACAGAAATGCACAAGTCTTATGAATATTATGGACAGTTCTTCTTTAGAGACTTATACATCATGAAGGAATTAACTTTTTCTAAGAAAACATGCATATATATTATAAAGCAGACCTCAACAAGTTTGATTTTGAACTGAGAAGGCACACACTAGATTTGAACATCTATAACAAAAAATAGAGATTAGGTTCTTTTCCATACTTGCTTCTGCTTGCTTGCTTGCTTGCTTGCTTTCTTTCTTTCTTTCTTTCTTTCTTTCTTTCTTTCTTTCTTTCTTTCTTTCTTCCTTCCTTCCTTCCTTTTTTCACTTGCTCAGCACATAACTATGGGGTTAAGCAAAGGAGACCTTTGCATCTGTGTGGATTTTGAGGCACAGTTGTCTGTAACACAAAGTTCAGGGCTCTCTGCCAATCCCATAGGTCTCGGCTCTGCAGCACAGATGTATACTTCAACTTACCAGATCATCTCATCTCTGGAGAAACCAATCTCTCTTACAGTAACCACTAATCTTAAAAGGACTCTGATATGAATGAGTCTGATATAAAAGCTGAAGTTGGTTCTGTACTTCTGACAGAAAACCACATCTATGTGAAGCCTGTAGTGGAGCCTTTGGAGGTCTGAAGTAGATTTTTTTATCCTGCTGTGATAGAGTGAACTAGACCGTACATCTCCATTTCTTTGGTGCATGATGGAAGCATGGGGGATATGTTATGATAAAAATCTCAGTTATGCCTTCCACCATCTGTTAATAGCATGTGCTTGTGGACACGTTGCCAGGAAATATCGAGAACAAAGGAATGAGAGGCTCTCATTCCAGAGAAACAGATTTCAGCTCCCACTGTGGCTCACTAGTTTGGTTACAGATGTGTCCATGCCCTCAGCACCCAGCCTCACATAACACAGAAGGCCACAGCCTTAGGGAAGCTAGACTAATTCAGGTCTGTTTGGAAAATGGACTCAGTGGAAAGCAACATTGATGTATTTCTTGCAATGCTTCAGAAATACAATTAACACAGAGAGAAAAAACCAACTAGCCCCCACTTTATATACGTATATGAGACTCACTCACTGAAAAAGTCCTTATAAAACCATGGCACTCCTAGAAGAAAAGGCATGCCCATGGCATGTCTTTCATCAAGTTTTATAAGATAAAAACTTACTATTTAAAATATGTGGCTGGAACCATCATGTCTTATCACACTGGGGGAATTATTTTTATTTAAGATGATTGTGATTAACTGTAATAGAAATAAAGCAGTTTGCAGAAATAAGCAACAGCCTTGCATAGATCATTAGAATCCTCGTATAAGCAATATATTAAATTCTTAATTTCTACCTCTATCTAATTAAACTAGTATCAGAGTTAAAAACTAGTGAAAATTCAACTATATTTTTAAGATTTGTCTATTTTATACTGTGATCCTAGACAAGATCTGGACTTTTAAGAGATGCATCTAAAGTATTGTAAGATGGAAATTACTGAGTTCCAGGAAATCGATAGTGTAGATTAGAAAATCTCTAATGTTTTTATTATAAAATTTAATCAAGGTTCTTGTCATGCAGACCACATTCAGAAATTCCTTGGTAGAAGTTAGAAATCTATCTGTGAAAGCAAGACTTCTTCATATATGTATAAAATAAAACAAAACTAGAAACTTAATTTTGTCCCCAAACACCCTTTTGATAATACCTTTGAGTTTTTTAATCAGGAGAAAGTTTTTTTCCAGCATCACATCAAAATGACACCTCCCTCCACCCACCTTAACAAAATCCACTTCCTTCCCCACTTCAGCAAACATTTCTTTTCTGCAGCCTCCAGGCTATCTCGCCTTTGTCAGGTGAGCTGCTTGTTGCCCCACATATACCCTGAAAGATGGCTGCCCTCAAGAGGACGGTCACATAGAACATCTTGATTAGAATGAATTTTTTTTTCTTTTCTTCATTTTTAAAAAATTATTTAAAATTATAATTGACATACAATAGTTGACATGTCATGATATAAAAGGCTACCAAAGATTTAACAATTGGCTCACAAAAATTTATGAAAATTTAACAAAAGCTCTTTTAAGCTGGCATTAGCCAGTTCAAGCATGCCACTGGCTGAGCATCATATTTCTGCCCTCAAGATGCCAACACTTAAGTAAGCTGTCAAGGAGGCCCTTAATAAGTAAGGAAATAGCTTTTAAACTCATGGCTGCTTCAATCTTCTCCTTCGTGTATTTCATCTGGATAATAGTCTTCACTGAGCAACTCATCTCTACTAGGACCTCACAAAAAGACTGACAGACAACTTGGAATATCCTTCAATAATTTCTTCACATTCCTTATCCTGGTCTCTCAAATCATTTCCCTAGGCTTCTGCTTCCTGCTTTTCATTGCTTTTTCAGTCCTAATGGATTCCAGCTGTGTACCTTCCATTCAGGTGCGGTTATACTGTTTTGAACATGGAAGAAGACAGTTAATCTGAATTTTTTTTTTAAAGCTAACATGTAACTGACGTTGTGGATAGGTGTGACGAGTTTTCAAGTCATGCATTTACTGACTGCTGACTTGTTCCTTTAAAAAAAGTCTTAAAACTGTGACATTAACATCAAATGCAGATCTTTTCTTAAAGTTGGATTACCTAGAATGGGATTCCATTGGCCATGAGCTTCAGAATAAATGTGCTGAATTTGAATTTGAAATGTTTTATATATCATCATATTATTATAATTCTTGGTCTTCTTAGCTAAGTAGATGGTTAAGTAAAAATTTCAGAGATTCCATCTGAATTTATCTCTTGTTTCTCCACAAAGCTTCATGCAGTGTTTAAGTGTGATAACAATTTTCAATAAATATTTGTTGAATAAATGGAGATTGGCATGGGCATAAAATGTTTAGCAGTAGATAAAATGTCAAATATTATAGGGTTAGTTGTGTCATAAAGCAAGCTTAGGAAGTAAAAGAACCTGGGTTGAAATCCCAGTTCTCTATTTACCAGCTGTATAAATTTGAATGTATTATTTAATCATTCTGAGCTTCTGTTTCCACATCTAAATATTTGGATAATCTCTATTTTTGTAGGGTAAGATTGTGAAGTGCTTCAGTTATCTATTGCTATCTAACGACTAGCCAAATGTAGTGCCTTAAAACAGCCTTTTTTTTTTTTTTGCCTTTGATATTTTGGGCCAGGAATTTGAAGAAGGCTCAGCTGGGCAATTTGTCTCTGTTCCATGCAGTATCCGTTGAGTTGCTGGGGCTGGAAGACCAAGATATATGACACAGGTATACACTCATTTGTGTATCTGGGTGCTTTCGGCCCTTTCTTTCTCATCCTCTGATGGTGGTAGTGTTAGGGGGAAGGGATAGAGTTGACAAACTGGTCAAAGGGCAGGTAGTGAATATTTTAGGCTTTGAGGGCCATGTGATTTCTGTCACAGCTATTCGACCCTGCCACTGTAGTGTGAAAGCAGCCATAGACAATAATGTAAACAAATGAATGTGGCTATGTTTCAACAAAATTTTTTATATTATACTAAAATCTAAACTTCATATACTTATCACATATCACAAAATATTATTATTTTGTTTTATTTCCCAACCATTAAAAAGGTTAAAACCACTCTTAGCTCAAAGGTCATATGAAACAGGCATTGGGTTAGATTTGGTCCTCAGGCAATAGTTTGCTGACCCTTACTCTAGGGCCTTTCCATATAGTTTGGGCTTCTTGGAGAATGGTAGTCCTAGTGTGGCCATACTTCTCACATTGTAGCTGGCTTCCAACAGCAAATATTCTGAGAGAAGAAGAGGAAAGCAGCTATGATCTTAAGGCCGGGGTCCTGGAACTGGCATGATGTTACTTCTTCCATATTCTCTTGGGCAAAGCAGTCATAGGGGCCAACCTGGAGATTAAAGGGAATGGAGAAAACACAGACTTCTCTCAATGGGGGAATGGCAAGGTCACAAGGTGGAGGAGAATATGGAAGGAGAGGAGATGTTACTAAGACTACAAGTACAATATACCACATGAGCATCAGGAATAATGTTTATAAAACACCTGGTTCACTGAAAGATAACTCATACTACTATTTGTAGAATCTTTGCTAAGTATGAGAGAAGGGCAATTAGTATTGAGATTCATACTGAGTATCTTAGAGGAGAAAGGTAGTGAAGTTGGCAAATTAGACTTTTAAAAAATTCTCACTTGCATTTTCCTCATCTGCAGTAATGGGCTTCTAATAGTACCTAAATTTCAGGGCGGCTATGAAAAGTTAATAAAATAAAATATGAAAAGTACTAGATAGAACAAGCCTTGTATGAATGGGATAATTGTTGTTGCATTGTTGTTGTTATTACTTTATGTCATGGTTTGGAAATAATTTATAGTCTTTAGTTATCTAGACTTTTCTAGGACTTCTAAAACCTGGACCCTTAAAAATGTAGCAAGATGCCAAATCACATTTCTAATAGTGTCAGGGTCTCATAACTTTGAGAATTATTAACTGATACACTTGAGAAAAAATGTTTAAAAACTAGATTTGTATTATTAAAAATTACATATATAAAACTGATAACTTTATATATCTGTTAATTAATATATTGCAATTCGATTTTGAGATGAATTTTCTGTTTGCTTTAAATTTTTTTAACAGCCAATGAACATGTTTTAGATGCATTTTGAAGAAATAAAGTGCTAGGCAAAGGTTAAATATTAATATTGATCATTCTAGTAGCAGTGACATGAGAAGAGAAACAATAAACAAAGAAAAGAAACTGATGCAGAATTTTAAATAGGGTGCAAACTAAAGCCTTTTGGGATTGGTTGATTGGTATCATATTCAGGTCTGAATTTCTAAAATAAGGCAGCAACTGGTTAAAGGGATCGGGACACAAATTAAAGCTCTAAACAACTGCAAATAAACTAGATTCCTGATTAATAAATCTTGAATCTTGCTGTTGGATCACTGTTATCAGGCTGAAGCCCTAGAAAATAGAAGACCTCTCCATCCTGCCCAGAAGGTCAAGGACACACTTGGCATCACCAGCTCCGCATTCCTAAGGAAAAGACCCTCTACTGAGACTACAAAGAATGGCTCCTTGGTTTAGATAAAACCCTTGCTTGAGGGGCTGCATTTCTGGGGAGCCATGGCAAAGAGCATGTGGCAGTTTAAGAATTACACAGTTTGATTAAACAGAATCTTTATTGATGTGAGAAAATGGCCCTGATATATTGTTAACAGAGAAAACAAGCACAAAATTGGAAGTATAATGTGATATAATTTTCATCAAGCAACATAAGATAAAATATACGTGAAAAAAAAACATTGCAAGTCCTCATCAAGAATAACAGAAGCTGTGTGGAAAGATTTAGGGTGGCTTATATACCTGCTTCCTTTGGGTATTTCTTTGTTTTCCAAGTTTTCTTCTATAGGTGTTGCTTCTAAGATAGAAAACAGTTATTTTAAAACACAACTAGAATAGAAAGAAACAAAACAATAATGCAAAGTAGAAAATAAATAAAACTATCAATTTGACAGTGCTTGCTAAACAAAGCAGTGTCCTACCTCAATATATAATATCTCAACTCAGCTGCAAAATGCTATATTAAAGACTTAATTTAAATTTTTATGTGAGGCTCAATAAGGAGGTATTATAAATACTGTATAGCTATTGAATACTTCTATACTTAAGCCAAAATTTATCAAGAAAATGCATATAAAATTACAGTTACCAACATACAAACTTATAACAAATTTGTGGCTTACATCATTTAAGGAGCTTTAAAAAAAAATGCCAGCATGTTGGAGACCAAGACCTCAGCCTGTCTGACGAGTCTACTCAAAGAAGCTATCATGGAATGAGGTTGGGGTGGGATTGGGAAATAACTTTCAGGGGGGAGAAATCACTTTCAGGAAGAAGAAAAAGGCCTTATAATATTGAATTTTTCAGCTCCTCTTAGGTTGTGTTGCCATCATGAAATACCTTTCTGCAAGGCAGTTGCTGTGTCCTTGATTTCTTTATTTTCAGAAACCAGTGCATGGTGCATGGTATTGCTCAGTAGTAAATATTTGTGTGATGAAGAGGGAAAAAGTCTTGCTTATGGGTAGTAAATAAGCTAAAAGAAATCTCAAGGTCCATGTTGTAGAAATACTACTTTCAATTAGAGTTGCGCCAAATCGATGCACACTTAATTACTCTTAAACTAATATAATTATTGCTATTGATAAGAAATAATCATCATTTCTTTACACTTGTTCTGTGACTGACTAGTAATCAGTCACAGGCTATACAAGTCAGAAGGAAAAACAAATTGCTGGGTCATGCTGTCAGTTCTCTAACCATGTTGTGGAGTATTTTGCTTATGTTGTAGAGTATTTTTTGTTGTTGTTCCCGTCACCTTTGGGAATTCTCACTTTGTCCAAACATTAAAATTTAAAAGTCTTTTGGGTTAGCCTTATATTTCCTGACTTTGTGGAGAAAGAAATGGCTTTGTGTCTCATTGGATCTGTATGTCCGTTTGATAATATAAATTCCCAGAATGCATGATTTTGACCTCTTTGTATTTGATTTTATTTGGCTGTCCTGTGTGACTTCACCTGTATGGTTACTTAACAAGGGCAGTTCTGAATACCTGGCTTGATTGCTGAAGGCCCTTGATAAGTGATACACTTTGTCCTTACAGAACACTCTGTAAATTGGGAACTTGACTTGTGAGAGCCAATTCCACCTTTATTTTCAAGAACGAGGGACTGCTACTGTTGTGTTACATTAAAAGCAAATCCAGGAAAAAATACCTCTTTGTGTGCACGTGTCTGTTTTCCCCATTTCAGATGGGGAAGCACACCTATCATTCAGGGTCCTTTCCACCTTCACTGAAACTTGGTATTAATTTTTTTGTGCATTGATTCAACAAATATTTGTTAAGTGCTGACAATGTACAGAGCTCTGTACTAGTATCTGTGGGGATGTAAGGTTGTAAAAGACACACCTCTAACCCTTAATAAATCCATAGTACATACCAGTTTGCAATCTAGTTAGTACAGGCAAATCTTTCAAATAAATAATACAAAAAGGAACACCAGGTCAAAGGCTTCTCTCTTTTAATAAATATTTGAAAATGTTAACTTCTGCATGGTTAAAAAGAAAAAGTACATCTTCAGGGTGCCATGCAAAAATTTGAATTGAATCGTTAATCCCTGCATGCAAATTAAAGTTTCTGCTATTCTTCTTTAGAACACTAGGTGTCTGGGGACTGGGGGCCAGGTTTTTAAAAGGAAGCTTGATCCACTTGGACAGTGTAACATGGCTTCTCTATAATAAATTAGAAATTCATCAAAATGATGCAAGAAGTATTGAACACAGCTACTGGGGAACTCTCAGACACAGCTCCTGTGTTTTGACCTGCACTTAGATTTTCTTAGCCAGTAGCATATTTCAGTCCTTCTGTGTTACTCAATTTCTTAACCCTTTGTCTGTGATATTCTTACCTTTCTGTTCAAACTACCATGCTATTAGTTCTGACATTTGGGCAATGTTGTCTAATTGCTTTCAGAGATCATTAGAGACTAAATGTCTATTCCAGAAACTCCTCTGAGGCACATTTCATCAAGGCAAGAAAAGCATATTTGATGAGGACATCCTGGAAGATGAGCTCTGTAAACCAACCTCCCAACCCCCCAATAAAAGGAAGTGTAAGTCTTCTAACAAATGAAATAACAGTGCCTAATAATCTCATGTTTATCATCTGTTTCCTTATCTTTTCAATTAGAGTAGGCCACAACATCATGGCAGATTGTCAGAGTCCTAGAAGGACAGGATAAGTGACGAGGAGAGAGAAGATACTGAGTCCCAAACTGGAGGACTCGAGAAATGAACGAAGATACCACAAATAAAGAGTATAATATGTTTACACTCTCTTTTCTTAAAAGAAAGAAACAATTTTCAGAAGTAAGAAGAAATGTCATTGATGGCAAAGAACAAACCACAGACCTATACAAAGGAGATTGGGCAGTAAAAGTATGAGTAAAAAGGCAGTGGAAATAAATACAAAAATGCACATAAAAATATTCTAGTAAAGGAAATGAAATTTTAAAAAGACACCAGACTAAACCAAAAGAAAGGCCGTGAAAGGAGAATTATGAAAAACCAGAAGCAAGTCAGAAACAAAAAGAATCTAAAACTTTAAAATATAGGGACTTAGAAGAAGAAAGGATAACATGAAGAAATTTTAAAAAGAAGTGGGAGAGAATAGCTTAACGGTATCTAAAATAATCCTTAATTTTATCTACACCCAAATCCTCCATAAAAAGAAAAATAATATTTTTGTATAAAATAAAAACTTGCATAGAAAAATTGAGAGAGTTATGATCCTAAATGTCTGGATACTCAGTCTGCTGCTCTAATTGAAATTCCATAGAAAAATTATTTCCTCTGAACCCAGTCTTTGAGACAAGATTGTGGTGGTCTCTGCTGTTTATATCAGGAATATTATACTGCTTTTGGGAAAACCAAGAATTCTCTGCTTTGTTGTCAGGGAGGTGGGGGATAGAGAAAAACTCGTCACTGCTGCTTGGAATAAGACAAATATAGATTGCATTCTCCAAGATTTAGCACATGTTAATTCCACCATCGATTTAGTTATTTTCTTTCTCTCTTACAATATTCACTATGAGGCGTTCAGACAGGGACTTAGTGTCCTTAGAAAAACTAGGTCGGTATTACTGGATATTGATTGGATGCACTCTGGATTTCTCTGAGGTCTAAAGCCAAGGGGACAGGACAAACCCTGGAAGAAAATTAAGATGTGCAGCTTAGGTTGGGACAACAGAAGAGTATAGAAATCATTAACTACCATGCATAGGACACTAAAGGAAATGTTTCTCTAGACAAATGCTTTTCTTCTCTCCACTCATTTCAAGATCTAGGATGTAGCACATCTCTGACCTATCCATTCTATATGCTCTCAGAAACTCAGAGCAGTGCTGAAATTTTGGATTTATCCACAAGATATAAGGCCAGAACTTATAATCATTGAGTAAAACCAATCATGTCACTTAAAAGAAAGCTGTAGTCAGAGTCTAAGGTTCATATTCTACTTTTTAACGATGCTGGTATGGGTCTAGCAACTACATGGTCTTTGGAGTCAGGGAAATGGCTGGAAAGTAGACTTCAATGGTTTGGGCTCTAGTCTGTTTCACACTATGCACATATGCATACAGAGTCCATGGGAAAATGCCTGAGGCTTCAGTCAACAGCAAGGGGTAAATAAAATTTGGGAAAATAGATTAATAATTTTTCTAACTCCTCACAAACATCAGGGACTTTTAGTCACGTCCCTCATCTCCTGACCACTTCCCAGTCCACTATAACAGAAGCGACATAAGCAAAACTCTAAAACTAGTGATATTTTTACCTTAGCACCCCCTTCATCTGTCACTTCTCTTACCATTTGATAAAATCATTCAAGACAAAGTATGAGGAACTTTGGAGTTTGCCCTCATGTAACTTTTTTTTTATATAGACTTCATATTTAGAGTAGTTTTAAGTCCACAGAAATATTGAGCAGAAGATTCAGAGATTTCTCATATACCCCTGCCCTCACATGTGCACAGCCTCTCCCACTATCAACATCTTCCACCTGAGTAGTACATTTCTTATCATTGATGATGCATCATCATCACCTAAAGTTCACAGTTTACATAATGGTTCACTCTTGGTGTTATATATTCTATGGGTTTGACAAATGTATAATGATATGTACCTGCATTTGTACAGGATCATACAGAATAGTTTCACTGCCCTAAAAACCCTCTGTGCTCTGTCTGTTCATCTCTCCCTCCTCCCTAACCCCTTGCAACTGCTGATTTTTTTTTTTACTGTCTTCAAAATTTTTTCTTTTCCAGAAGAATGTCTTTTCATGGCTCAATAATTCATTTATTTTTAGTACTGAATAATATTTCACTCTGTAGATGTACTACAGTTTATTTACCCATTTACCTGATAAAAGATATCTTGGTTGCTTCCAAGTTAGGGCAATTATGAATAAAGCTTCTTTAAATATTTATGTGCAAATATTTTGGTGGATATAAGTTTTCAACTCACTTGGTTAAGTAGCAAGGGATGTAATTGCTGGATTGTATCGTAAGAGTAAATTTAATTTTGTAAGAAACTGCCAAATTATCTTCCAAAATGGCTGTATCATTTTGCATTTCCACCAGCATTGGGTGAGAGATCTTGTTGCTTCACATTCTCACCAGTATTTGATGTTGTTAGTGTTTCGGATTTTCACAATTCTAATAGGTATGTAGTGATACTATTGTTTACATTTGTATTTTCCTGATAATATATGATATGGAGAATCTTTTCATGTGCTTACTTGTCATCGGTATATCTTCTTGGGTGAGGTGTCTGTTCAAGTCTTTTGCCCATTTTTTATTCAGGGTGTTTGTTTTTTACTTGTTGGGTTTAAAGAAATATGTATATGTATATATATATATTTCTAATATATATATTTCTAATATATATTTCTAATATATATATTTATATATATAACATATATACATACATATATATATACATATATATGTATATATATATATATATATATCCTATCAGAAATATGTAGATATAGCATAACAGTCCTTTCTCAGATATTTTTTGTAAGTATTTACTCCTAGTCTGTGGTTTTCCTTCTCATTCTCTTGACTCTCCTGTATCCTCAAATGGGAGCCAGAGCAAGGTGTCTCAATCTCAGCACTATTGACATTTTGGGCTATATAATTCTTTGTTGTGGGGGCCTGTCCTGTGTGTTGTAGCATGTTTAGCAGCATCCCTGGCTTCTACCCACTAGGTGCCAGTAGCAGCACTTCTCCCAGTTGTGACAATAAAAACTATGAGCAGACATTGACAAATGATCCTTGGTGGGGGTCAGGGGAAGAAATCACCTCTGATTCAGAACTTTTAATCTAAAGGAATGAATCAGTACTTATGAATTTAAAGTCATCAGTGAGAAAAGGAAGATGTAGAAATATTCTGACTCATAGACCTTCTCAGTGCCCCAGGACCATTCCTAGTAGGTTCTCACTAATCTGATCCTATTAGGCATGGTGATTATACATCCTGATTTATCTAAGATATGTTTATACCTGTAGTCCCAGTGAAACTATTAATTGTGTCCCCATTCACTCTCAAAGATATCTCAGTTTGGATGATAAATTATAAATAAACCTTACCTGGAATCTCCAGGAACTAAAATCTCAATTTAGGTCCTTTTTGGCCATCCTCTGCCAGGGATGTCTGGCGTACAGCTGAGGATTCTGACCATTCATCTGCTTTATACTCAGGTATAACTTCATTTGGCAGTAGAGAATCAGAAACTTTCCCAGGAAGCCTTGTCTGTGTACTTTATACAACACTGGAGTATAGGCAAAAAAGTAAGGGTCAGTCAGAGTGTTCTGTGCATGTATGTATCTGATTTGATGAGTACTAAACAATGTCTAAATGCTTCCTTGCACTAGCAGCAAATTCACCACAGTTACTACACAGTGTGAATGGACAATTGCTGTGTAATTTTAACAGCTGCTGAAATCTGTAACATTAGACTAAACTTTCATCCAGTTTATACCAGGAGAGTATAATGCAGGTCATAGTCAGGGCAGGAATAAAGCAAGTAGTTAAAAAAGACCCTGTCTATTAATTTTGAGTATGTTTATTAACAGTAATGGCCCTCTCTTAGTTTTCATTTTGGAGCTAGCACAAAAATAAGAAAATAACACTCAAAAATGTTCTTAAACAGCTTTTTAAATTAGTTATTGTTTAACTATTATTAAACTCAGGATTGATTACTGCAATTGAACATAAACCCTAACCTCCTGATAGGTAAAGAGGAAGAAGAAGAAGAAGAAGAAGAAGAAGAAGAAGAAGAAGAAGAAGAAGAAGAAGAAGAAGGAGGAGGAGGAGGAGGAGGAGGAGGAGGAGGAGGAGGAGGAG